>MU187454.1:61026-74251 GCA_016904865.1 Pissodes strobi | reverse complement strand
AATCGTGCCACATGACCTGCCCAGTTCCACTTTTACTTTATCATCCTCTCTATTACATTTGTACTGTTCTAGCTCTTAGGTTCTCGTTAGGTCTCTGCTTCGTACGTTAGTACCAGAAGTACACATTGATCAAAATCCTTTCTTTTTATACAGATTGCCGTGGTACGGATTTGAATACTTCTCGTAATGCCCCATATGCTGCCCAGGCTGCGGTTATGATTTTTTAAATTCGAACTTCTGATTGTCTTTACCGATGATAATTTCATGTCCAAGGTAAATGTATTTTTCGACCAGCTCTATATGTTTATCTTTTACTGCCAGCATTTTTTTCATTTTTCCCATTTTGTCGGATATTAACACAATGTCGTCAGCATATCGGAGGTTGTTTACTTTTTCCCCATCTGTAACAATTCCTTTCTCGTCCCAATTTAATGTTTTAAAAGCATATTCCATTGCGGTGATGAATAATTTCGGTATGGTATCTCCTTATCGATATTTATGTTTTTGCTGTCGTCTGATAGTTCTTGTTGCATTTGATGGATGTTATAAATAAGTCTGCTATAGCGACTATCTATTCGACTTTCATTTAATGATTCCAATACGCTGTCCAATGCAATAGTGTCGAATGCTATGTGAAAATCGACAAAAGTTAGTACTTTTGAGGGTTTTGACGGTTTCCAGATGATCATTTATTCCGTAGTTCTTTCGGAATCATGCCTGTTCCGCCCGCTGGTAAAACACAATCTTGCTTTCTAATCTCGATATTATTACTCTGGTGAAGTTTGTACAGTTGGTTTAATAAACTGATGGGGCGGTAATTTTCAAGATCCGTTTTGCTTGCTTCTTTATGAAGCATTATTCCAAGCCTCAGGTATTGACTTTTCTGTCAAGCACGTTGAAAGTTTTCTTAATTTCCACTAACAGTTATTGTCCCCCATTCTTTATAGCCTCAAACACTATACGGTCCTGGGGCTTTGTATAATTTTATTTTAGACATTGCATTTTCTATCTCGTCTCATGTTATTTTTGGCATAAGGTCAGACCCTTGATTTATTACTTGTTTGCTGAGTGCTGCTTCTAAGCTTAGATTATCCTTTCTTTTGCTTTTGTAAAATTCTTTATAAAATTATTCTACTGTTGTTTATAATTGTTGTATGTTGGTAATCATATGTCCTTTTTGTGTTTTTCAGTTTCTTTATTTCTTGGCTTTTTCTTCGATAGTCTGTTCTATTTTATTCAATTTGTAATTTCTTAGATCCGTTCTTATGGCTTTTAAGACCGTTTTGTTTATATATCTCTGTTGGTGACAGTCAATTTGATTGTTTCTCATGTTTCTTCTTTCTTCTAATAACCTTTTTTGTATCTAAATTAAATTTTTCTTCTTTGTTGGTTTTTAAACAGTGCTTTTTTGGCTTTTTCTTATGGCTTCTAAGTATGATTCTATGAGTTAGATAGGACAACTTAAATGTTCATTCGGTTCTTTTAAAATTTGGGAAAATAATGTTTTGAATGTTGCCAAACTTTGTTTCATAAGCTAATGCGAAATGAATTTTAATGTGATATCGTTACGTCTCGATTTAATTTTAATTTTTAATTTTTAAATTATCAATAAATCGTATGGCAGTAAGTAAAAACTCACCCATCTAAAACTATCTGTTCAAAGTAGCATATCTTAATAGAGAGTGAAGTTAAATTTATTTTAACAAAGTCAGGAAAAAAAGTTAAAACTGTAATTGAAAAGCCAGGAAAAAAATGAGAATTTGCATAGTCCTTTATTAACTTTGCCCCAATTTGAACGATATTGTTTTCGGTTCCAGTGATTCAATATATCAATTTTAGGAAGAGTGTTTTTAGCGAATCTAATGTCACTGTTCATTTATGTAAATATGATTGTTTTTGTTCTTGGATTAAAATCAGAAGCACAATATTTATTACGATTAACATGAAATGTTTTTCACTCGTCAGCAGCATCCGTTTAAATTGCTTGCTTTACGTGTTAAATTTCATATTTACAACAGTTGTTTATTTGTTTAATGCGAAGTAAAATTAACACCATAATAATAAGGTATTCGAATGTGTCAATAAAATTGCATACTAATTATTTTTATATCTCTAGAAATAAATTGTTTAAAGCTTAAGCTGATACTTTAGATATTTCGGTTAATGATGTTGCCCTTCGTGTGTGTTAGCCTTTCTTTCGGTGTTCTATTCCCAAAATATATCAAAAATAACATGGTGGAGAAGCTTTACTGACGCTATTGAAAGTACAATTACCCTTGAAGACTATCGGTTACGTATGTCTGGCATGATATTGCAATGAAATAATTTTCTAGTACGGAGCGGAGTCGATGCCAAAATGATAAATCTAATTTTGAAAAATAAATCTATTTAGGTATATTCATACACATGACTCGCAGTATTTACAGTTTTAGCATTTAATACTATTTCTATTGTTATTTGTTATAGCTAATACCAAAGTATGAATCGTTGGTATTAGTCAGATCCAGATCCTAATACGTTAAAACATATATCCCAATTTGACCGTAAAGCTTTTACTTGTTTAATTTTCTGTAGTTCAAAGGTCTGTAGTTTGTGTTAAATTTTAATAAAACACACGAAAAAGTAGATATGTAATTAAAGTACAATAAAGTAAACAATGACAAATAAAAATACGCGAGGCGACCCGAAAGCTTAAAATGCTACTTATAATATACTTCCAAACCCTCTTCTTCTTCTTACGGTGCATCTCCTATCGGAGGTTTGCTATCATCACAGCTATTTGGACCTTATTGACTGTAGCTGCAATTAAATCAGTCGCTTACGTTTTTCAGCCAGGACACACGGCGTCTACCAACATTCCGCCTTCCACCAATCTTCCCTTGAACTACCAGTTATATTTATAATATACTTCCAAAGCTTCTTCTTTTTACGGTGCATCTCGTATCGGAGGTTTGCTATCATCGCAGCTATTTGGACCTTATTGACTGTAGCTGCAATTAAACCAGACTCTTAGGTTTTTCAGCCAGGATGCACGGCGTCTACCAACATTCCTCCTCCTTCCACCAAACTTCCCCCGAACTATCAGCTGCAGAAGTGTGTATTTGGATCCTCTCATTATATGACCCCGTTTTAGTACGATTGTACTAAGGATTTCCTTACGATCTTTAATGCAGCGGTTTCCCCTTGTCTTGTCTTGATTCATCCGCCTTTAGACATGATTTCTCATCTCTAGGACAAGTGAGTGCCCTTACTCTTACCGGCTTATCCACCCGAAGCTGTTGGTCAGTAAGAGGGGTCTGCTTATTCCAGCAGATATTCGGTCGACAGAGCCTCGTTAGTCCTCTAGTGGGGTGCACCGCGTGCAGGTGTGGTCGTCTTTTAGGTTTGGTCACTTTACCTTACCCCTTACACCCCAAAGCTTACATGAACATACATCTAAACGGCTAATCTACTCTCAGTATTATATGGTTCGCAAAGCATAAATATGTTTGTTAGACAATAATTTTGGATATGCATTCTGAACCCTGTGCAATAGGATGGAGTGAAAATTGGACCAAAACAACCAATTTTCGAAAAAGAAGTTGCCTGAGTGCTCAAATGGTTCCTTTGGAGGCTTTGTAGCTCTCGACTAGTTTTTCTTGAAAATTCTCCCATAACTAACTATTGAAAGCATTTATAATAATATTTATTTCAACATTGCCTCCTATTCCAAATGCTATTCAATATTCATCATTCGAACACATTTTTGCAAGGGCTTTAGTAAGAATGTCTGCTACCTGATTTTTGCGCTGTCCACAAACACTGACTGGATTTCACCGCAATTCATTAAGTCCCGGATAACATGAAAACGCACATCAATATGTGGATTCTGGATTCTTCGCCAACTTAATCGCTGATTGGTTGTCAGCGCTTTTTAGTGACAATAATGATTTAATACCTTATAGGCAAAAAAGTCACGCATTAAAATGAAACTATTTCTCATTAAATTTTTTACCTAATACAACGAATGACTCTTCTACCGATAATAATTTAATAGTTTCTTGCGGGCAAGATAGTCCTACTCCCTCTGACGGTAGCGATTATGTAATTTTATTGTTGTTCCCTCTTGCTGGACACCTAATTAATTCAGGAATTACTTCAACCACGTAGCTTCTTTTCAACTTAAAACTACTGACATATATTCAGCTTCTGTGCTTAGAGTGGCGGCTCATGGCTTTACCGTCAGGTGAGGCAAAAGGAATTTTTTGCTTTACCCAATAAAATGCACGGCCAGCAATACAAACTCTGTTTATATAAACTTCCGCAGAGCTATTTATAATTATCGTACCAGGAAGTTTGAAACGCTCGCGAAGTATCCCGACGACCCACCTTTTTTTGGCTAAAAATTGCCGTTGTTGTTGGCGTTAGTCGACTCTCCAAAATTTGCCGGGGTTTCAAGCAGACAAAACAATATTGTGAGAGGGATTCATTTTAATCCGAGTTTTAACCTATCTTACAATTTTTAAATTAAAATACCCATAGGCACAAGAAAACAAAATCGCAAAACCCACTACCGAGAACAAAAAATAATTTTAATAAACAAAACCTTGGTAATAGATATGGCATCGGATATGGCAATACTGCATTATTAAAATAAAACACAAATCAGATTACCTTGTTAAGGGCCCCTGCCTGATCTTACCTCCTTATTAACAACACAACCATACAAAACAACAACAACATTAGTTAGTTTTTAAACCGGAAAATCCGCCTCGAAAATCTAAAATCACAAACAAAAACTAACCCACGCGCCAATTTAATCGTAACGGTCGAGATCGACGTGATCTAATTTTAATTAGGAATAAACATCTGACGACCTGACACCTGCCACGACACTTGACCTTTCAAGAGGAAAAGAGATGAGATTAGAAATTGACAATAAAACGTTGCCAAGTTTCAAATAGGCACCTACCCCTAATACTATGTTATTTTAAATAGATATCTTGCATGTCCATAAAGTTGGTCCCGCCATTTTGGTTTAAAAAAAAATTGTTGTGCTAACTTGTGCTAGGTTTGTATTGCGTTATGGCGCAATTTATTTTCTAAAATGTCAAAAGATTCTCAGAGATATATCAACAAGTTTTTCCAATATTTTTTTTCCAAAAATTTGTTGTTGTGTTAGTGGTTGTGCTCTGTGCTGCCTGTGCGGTTATTTGCAAAAAAGATTGTGACAATTAAAAAATATTATATGGCTATGCATCAAAGGTCTAGTCGGAGACATTTGTGTGGATTTATTTGTACAATAATTGGAAGATAAAATAAATATAAACTGAAAGTTTGCGTGTATTTTATTTTGCATATGCAAAATCAGGCCATAATCAGCTACCCTATCATATTTTTAGGGGATCGTCTTCATGAGTGCACAAAATTTTAATTATATGTTTCATATTTAATATTTTATTTTATATGATCAGCTCTGTTTAATTTGTATTTAATTGTTTACGACGCCTGTGTGACATTTTGCGTATTTAGTTGAGTTGAATTTTAGATCACTTTGTTCATGTAACATAAAATTTATTCAAATCATTTATCTCTGCTTTCATTTATACTCTCATATATAGTTTGGATTAATAACTAACCGAAACTAAGCAACTGTCACCAAAGGTTTGACTTATTTTGATACAAGACATTTTTTGTGGTCGAATTATTGTACATACATCATATATTTTAAAGCTGCTTAATGAATTGATGTTTGATATTCAATTATATGTTTTTTAATCAGGTAAACAAACCTGCTAAATATAATATTATTTACAGAAAATGCTACACTTTTTTTTGTTGATGAATGCGGTATGATATGAAATAACGTCATTTTGCTTCAAACCGTCCAGAAACAAATTAACCTGTCCTAGAAAACTAAATATCTATCACAACTGATTGCCAATTTCCTAGGGAACATTTAATCAGGAATTGCAAATAACTAGGACTATGCTATACTGACATAATTTATTAAATCGATATGCTTAATAAATTTGAACGTATATGCTCTTTAAATTACCTATAAAGATTTATTATTCACGAAATATCAAAGGGCAAACGTTCGCATGCTTTTGGGACATAAATAATCATTTGAACTTTTAATCCCTAATCTTGAAAAATAATAAGCATTTCGAAGAGTGGGAAAAGAAATTGCTAATATATTTCCGAATGAGTAAATTATTTAATTAATTAAGCACTCTGTTTACAACAATGTATGCCAAAGGGCCAAAGGCTGTAGCCAACATCCAGTAGGAATAAATAAAAAATTATTTTCACAGTCAGTAATAAAACCTCCAAATTGTCTTATCCATGTCATAGTTATTTATAATTATTGCACCTTCCTTACTTTAAAAGTAACGGACCAACGTTATAGTATAACTGCTAATTTTCTGTTTGAAGGAACTGATCCACATTTCCACACATTCACTTGAAAACTCTAGGATCTTTTTTTATAATCTCTGTGTTTTGTGTTTTATTTTTTATATGAGGATAAAATTCTGTTTTTCTTGGTAATAAGATTGTTTAAACAGATATTTTTTAATATTATTTTATGACTGTTTTGTATAAGATCATAGTTTTTTGTTGTTCTTTATTTATTTATTTTGTGTCTCTGTTTTGTCATATTATATTTAGTTTTTGTTTCATTTTGTATAATTTATTTTAATTTATTATAGTTCTGTTGTTTTGTATAGAAGTTAAGAAAGAAATAAATTTTGAATTTTACCGTATTATAGCTTTTTTCAACACCTTTCAGAAAAAAAAAATCGGAAAAACACAGTTTTTCAAAAAAAGCGATTTTCCGAGATTTTAAAAGACAATATATATATGTTACAGTATTGCTCATAAGATGTCAAAATGTTGGACGGCAAAGGGAATTAATTTATTGTCATCCCATATTAAGAACATTATTTAGTCAAAATAACTAACCCTGGAAAATTGAATTTTCTGTTTGGAACTCGGAAGAAGTCTTTAAATTTAAAGACTTGTGGCAACCCTGTGTTAGTTTACTTTAGCAGAAAATTTTAAAAACGTTTGCCCCTTGGGACACGGGAAATTACAGTAATAACTAATAGAAACTCAAAATTTATCAATTATCAAGAAGATGAATAAAATCCAATGTATGATTTGTCACTAAAAAAATTACCTTGTTTCAGTGGTGGCCTCTCTAATCTTCTATACCATATCTCTCTACCGGTGGAATTCTATGACTCCTATAAAGACAATAAGAAGCATCACAGTCAAGAACCTAAAGAGGTTCTCATTCGTATCTATGGACAGACTCACGGAGAAGGGGCTCTTGAGGCACTCATTACTGAAAGTGTAATTTTCACTTTACTAAGTGAAAGAGGTGAGTATTTTTTCTTGTCATCTGTCAAATGTAAATTATTATATATTAAAGCATTAATTGAACAAGAGTATTCAATATTAATTAAATTTAAAATTGAACGTTTACTAGAATAGTAAAAAAATAAAAAAGCCTTCAAAGGGCCACTGGATCACATTGCATTTTTTTTCTTCCAATAATTTCACGTCAGGGTGATGAATATTAACAATGACAGTGTTATTTCTAAATCTAGATTGTTATTCGTGCAACCTCATTTTCTATATGTGAGGAAGTTAGCGAATTATTTAATATATTATTTAAATTAAATAAACTGACCCCCTCACCCCTACCATATAACGAACAGCAATCACGATAACCAATCTCAGCAATCACGCTAATGCATTTGAGTTGGATGCTAAACATTTTAGTGGCGTAAACAGTTTGTCCACATACAAGAAGAGCATAGAAAAGGTTTGAACCGAAACGCACATTATAGCTTGCCAACGATGTCTTGTCTTGTTAAACCACCTTGCCATGGGGTGGAATGGCTCTGCTGCATGGCACCGTCCGGGCTTAGCTATAGAGCTGGGACTACCCTCCCAGATAGGTTACACCCTTGTTGGACAGTGGCAATATTTGGGAGTGACCGTGACGTCTGGTTCTAAACCATGTCCCGACCGCCGACGTTTACAAAAACTAATAATTCTGAACAGCACATAGAAAATGGTGAAAATAAACGGCACACCTTGGGGAGTAACAAAGATCACTGAACGTTCGCCACGATGGTTTGTACCAATGGCGACCAAAGAGCCGCTAGACTACGCGATGCTACCTCTACCAAGAACGAAACGGAAGTCTTCAATTTCTATTTGCTTACCAACGATATGTCTTCTAACTGAGTCAAAAAGTTAGGATATGTCATGAGTTCCTGAAAACAATAATGTCTGATCGCAAACATATCTGTGGTAAGATATTTTGCAAAATCTGCCAAAAACATCAGCCAGAAGGGCATTTATGTTTCATGCAGGTAGATTCAAGCAAACCAAATCTAAATATGCTTTGTATATAATTTACGACTTAGAGACACAAAAGGAAAATGTCCTAGAGGACAAAACTGTAAAACACACAACAAATTGTGTGTATTTAAACAATGCTGTGACTAGTGTTTCGACACAGAAAAAGAAATTTGCAAAATGTGTAAGTCCACACTGCAAAAAGTCAGGGGAAATGATGTGACATCCATTCTGATTCATTTCTTACAAATAAGGAATAAGTTCAAAGACGTGATTGTCGTTAGGGTCAGGCATTTTGTTGTCAGTTTTTATATTAAATCATATGTTAACCGAAACCTAAAACTTGTAATGAGAAAAACGAAAATTATTTTGATGCAGTTGGGACACATCTAATCAGAAAGGTGATTGATGGACATTATTACTCAGCTCTGTCACATGCTTTTTTTTGCCAAAGAACATTGCTGGAAACTTGATAGGAGCCTCATCATAGTTGGTAGATTATGTATTATGTTGATGCTGAACCAGGTTTCAGAAAATGTATTGGTAATGGATGGGTTTTAAGGAAAGTACAATATAGTGTTTGGTTATTAAAACATCCTGACACCCACCGTTTCGATAATCATTCCAGAAGATCCAGAAATTGTGCAAAACAATTTCTATCCGTTAAAGAACGCAAGAAAACATCACGTTTGATGCATTTAACAAATGTTAACGTTTTACAGCCTGTGTATCTGCATTTAGATCTTGACTTTTGGATACGACTCATAATTAACGGCATGTGCTTTGCTTCTTTTTTTTCTGAAAGTTATGTCTGGAATAGGTACAGTAAATATCCTCGTCGGACGTGATACCTCATCGCTTTCGCTGCCTAAATTTGAAGTTGTTGAGTTTCCTGCACTAAGAAGCAAGAACCCACTACTTAAAAATCCAGGATATGAAGCGTGTTACACTGTAGGGTTTCGACAATTTGGACTGTATAATAATTAACTGATTCTTATTAGGAATGATGTATTGAAAATTATGAAAAATTCTACTTAACAAGGCAGAACATAAAATTAGAGTCTATTTGCGTCTTGTTTACTCAGCGACTTCTTTTTTTTCTTCGTTTCCCTAGCTACCAGCTGTCCGATTAATATTCAGT
Organism: Pissodes strobi; assembly: GCA_016904865.1. Taxonomy (NCBI): domain Eukaryota; kingdom Metazoa; phylum Arthropoda; class Insecta; order Coleoptera; family Curculionidae; genus Pissodes; species Pissodes strobi. Next base: position 64,755 of record MU187454.1, on the reverse strand, counting down.
ATATTATTGTTCGGATCGACGCAACATGCCGCCGACCTTGAAATATGCAGATATTTCAATTACTGTTGGATAGGAAAGTACATTCAGTCTTGTCTATTGGCAAAACACAAATTTTGCTAAGCGCGCGTCGAGCACATTTTCCGTCACTAAACTTCACACATACTACTCGAATGACGCGGTCTTCTCCAGGAAAGAGTTCGGTCACGCGGGCCAGCTTCCACATTAGAGGGGGTAACAAATCGTCTTTAACCAAAACGAGGTCGCCAATTTGAATCAAACTGGATCCGTGCTGCTTCCATTTACTGCGACATTGAAGCTCCGACATGTACTCTTTATACCAGCGGGACCAGAAATGTTGTATAAGTTGCTGGAGTAGCTGATACTTTGACAGACGATTCACGTTGATTTCTTTGTAGTCAGGATCAGGCAACGAAACCAACGATCGGCCTATTAAAAAATGGCCTGGAGTTAATGGCTGAAAATCGTCGGGGCTTGAAGACAATGGACTTAGAGGCCTAGAGTTCAGAATTGATTCGATTTGGGTCAGTACTGTTGTAAAGTCTTCGTAGTCTAGTCGTGTATTACCGACCACGCGCTTCAAATGGTGCTTGAAACTCTTAACTCCCGCCTCCCAAATTCCGCCGAAGTTTGGGGCACGAGGTGGTATGAAGTGCCATCTTACTCCATCGTTAGACATACTGTTTTTAATTGTCTCGGAATTAGACTTAAAAAATTGTTGCAATTCGGAATTAGCGCCAGTAAAAGTAGTACCGTTATCCGAAAAAACATTGGAAGGCTTTCCCCTTCTTGCAGTGAATCGCCGAAATGTGGCTAAAAATGCATCACTATTAAGGCTAGTCACCAGCTCGAGATGCACAGCCTTTGTGCCCATACAAATAAAAATACAGACATAGGCCTTAATCAGCTTGTATCCACGAGTTTTCCGGTCTTTAATCAAGAAAAAACCTGCATAATCGCAGCCAGTATTGGAAAAGGGAATACACTGATTAAGCCTTTCTCCCGGCAAATTGCCCATAACATAATTGCATGGTTTCGGTTTTGCTTTGAAGCAAATTACGCATTTATGAAAGACGTATCTTGCCAAACTTCTACCCGAGATTGGCCAGAAATTCTCTCTCACGGAATATAAAAGCTGTTGAGGGCCGCAATGCATTAAACGCGCATGCTCATTGGTCATAATAAGCTCTGTTAATTTATGTTTATTGTGCAAAATTATCGGATGTTTTTTAGAATAGGCTATATTAGCCCTTTGTATCCGACCACCAACACGAATGATATCATCATTATCGAGAAATGGATGCAATGACAATATGCTACTTGAATTACTTACCTTACCGTTATTTTTTAGATCATTTAATTCACATCTAAAAGATTGGATTTGAGATATTTTTACAACAGTATTTAGCGCATCACGCAATTCTTTTGGGTCCAACTCACCTGATTGCCGATTATTCTTATTGCAGCGGCAGTTGAAAATAAATCTTTTACAATACGCAACAACACGCTGTAACTTAATCAAAGTCGAAAATTTAGAAAAAATGTCACAATCATTTTTTGCAACTGTTAAGTTTGATTGAACACGCTGTTCTGGAATCTCTAAATTAGCATCAATAATTTTATTGTGAGGCCAATACGACTGAGTAAGTTTTAGCCAGTGTGGACCCTCGAACCAAAATGTATTATTAATTAAAGATTCTGCGGATACTCCGCGGGAAATTAAATCGGCTGGGTTGTCTTGGGATCTAACGTGGTACCAATCGTCAATATTAGTTTTATTTTGAATAACTCCCACGCGATTTGAGACAAATGTTTTCCACCGTTCAGCAGGACCTTTTATCCAGCATAGCGTCACTGTGGAATCGCTCCAATAAAAACAACTATCGAACTTTATTTTTAACGACTGCTTTACTTTTTCCGCTAATTTGCATGCCAAAACTGCGCTTGTTAGCTCTAATCTAGGCAACGTAATTGGCCGAATTGGAGCTACTTTACTTTTCGCCGCGATCAATTTGCAAGAATACTCTTCTTCGTTTAATTGACACCGTATATACGCGCAAGCGCCGTAGGCTTTTTCTGACGAGTCAGCAAACACATGTAACTCGATTTTAATTGCATTCATAATAAATGCATATCTCGGTATTTGTAATTTGTTAATATAACTTAAATCCCTACAAAAGGAAATCCATTTTTCTCGGATAACCTCAGACACCTCTTGATCCCAAGATAGATTTTCCTTCCAGAGCAATTGTAATATTATTTTCGCGCGAATTATGACTGGTCCTACTAAACCTAATATGTCAAATATTTGACTTGTGATTGACAGTATTGATCTTTTGGTTACACTGGAAAAATCAAAGAAATTTTCAACCCGGTACTCTATGGTGTCGCTATGCGAGTTCCAATAAACGCCTAGCGTTTTGCTATTTTCATTTTCACCCAGATGCAATATACTTGCGTCTAATGTACGATTTATATCAAATTCTTTAAATAGTTCCGGTACGTTAGAAAGATATTTTCGTAGTTCGAATCCCGCACTTAAAAGAATTTTACTTACTTCTCGTTGGATTTGCAATAGTTCCGACTTTGAGTCGGAGCCTGTAAGCAGATCATCTACGTAAAAACAATTTTTAATTATGTCACTCGCTAATGGGTATTCTTTCTCATTTTCTATAGAAAGTTGTAATAAACATCTAGTAGCAAGATACGAAGACGACGCCAGACCATACGTTAATACATTTAACTCATAACATTTAAGGTTTTCTGATGGCTCGGCGCGCCAGAAAATTCTTTGATATTTGCGATCCGATTGGTCAACGACAACTTGTCTATACATTTTAGATATGTCGGCATTTAAGACAAATGCATGTTTTCTGAAATTTAAAAGTATCATTAACAAGTCGTTTTGCACCGTTGGACCTACAATTTGAACGTCGTTTAATGATAATCCATTATCAGTGCAAGCAGAGCCGTTAAAAACAACACGTAAGCGAGTTGTCAAACTTGTTGATTTTATGACTTCGTGATGATTCAAATAGTAAGCGTCGCCATCAGAAAGACTTTCAATACTCTCATTTAGAGGAGTCATGTGACCTAAATCCTCGTATTCCGATAAAAAATCATTATATTGCTGTCTAATTTCATTATTCTTAAGTAGCCTTCGTTCCAAAAAATTAAAACGTTTAATCGCTAATGCTTTCGAATTGCCTAACCGATTTATTTTGTCCGTAAAAGGGATTTTTACAATGAAACGCCCGCTTTTATCGCGTTTAAAATTATCGACAAATTGCGTCTCGGAAAGATCGTGAACCTCGGCAACACTGCCACATTCCTCTATTTCCCAAAATCGAGAAATATTTTTATTTATTTCGTCGTTAATCGATAAGCAAGAAATTATTCTGTTATTTACAATAGAAGGATAATTAATCTCACCGCCAAGAATCCAACCTAATTTTGTAGATTGCAAGGTTAGATTATTGTGCAATTTAATCTGATTCATTAACAAAACGTCGTAGAATATTCCCACACCGCATAATATATCAATATCCTTTTTTACATTGAACTGGGGATCGGCAAGTTTTATATGGGGCGGAATATTTAAAAACTTGGGATCAAATGAACATATTGGCATAGGTTGCGTGATTTTAGGTAAAATTAGACAACTTGTTTTCCTTTTGAACCCTTTAGAGGACGATTTCAATATTATATTTG
>MU187454.1:4079-26026 GCA_016904865.1 Pissodes strobi | reverse complement strand
CTTGATAGTACTCAGGAGATGTTGCGGCGGGCACGGCGAATGACAAGTGAGTGGTTTGCATCAAACAGGTTGCTTGTGAACAGGGAGAATACGCAAACAGTGGTTTTCTCCTTCAGGGATACTGATAAGGTGAATGGGAATATTGAGAGTGCATGCAGCCAAATGAGGAGTGGCGTATTTGCATTGCGGGGTTTGGTGAAAAATGTATCTTCCAAAATTCTACAAACAGCTTATTTTGCCCTTGTTCACTCTGTTGATGGAGAGTGTTCGCCGCTGCGCGATTGGGATACAGAGACGACCTTTGCCGATTTGGGTATGCTGACTTTTTCCTCGTGTTATATACTTGAAAATCTTCTGTACATAAAGAATAATCCTGCTAAGTACCAGTCATATAGGAATATATATGAATATGATACCCGATACCCGGAATAAGAACGACTGCGTTGTACAATACTGTCGACTTAAACGGAGTCAAAATGGCCCTGGGTACCTGGCAGTAAAATTTTATAACAGTCTGCCAGAGGGTATGAGAGAGTTGCCGGCATAGCAATTTAAAAAGGCCTGTAAAGATCTTTTATTTAAAAGAGCAGTATATAGCTTGAATGAGTTCCTGAATAATTGTGATCTGAATGTCGTGTAGTTTTTTTTTCTTTTCACTGTTTGTAATATGTTCAATGATATTGTTATTTGCAAATTTTATTTTAATTTGTTTAGTGATAGTCATCTTAATTAACATTGCATTCGATGCTCTATGTTTTTATACTTATTGACCTGTGTAAACACTATGTGTACTGACATCAATAAATTATTTGTATTTGTATTTGTGCTTGGGTTAGCTCTGATTTGTTTTACTCGCTTTTAAAGAAAAATGAAGCAGAGCTGATCAAAACTATGTGTTTTGGGTTGGCTCCTGCTACGTTTCAAAACTGAAGCTATGAGTCAAGAGTAGAAAGATAAGCAAGTACTCAAGCTTCTAAGTAATTACCTACTATTAATCATTTTATCACTTACCTAATATGTTTGAAGCCGATGTCATGAGCAGTCACCTTTTTCCAGGGTCCATGGAGATAGTCTCGACAGATTCTAGCAGCCAGTTCTCTCATTTCCAAGGTGTCCCCATGCATCTGTTTATGATTGGTTGAAAAAAAATTAGCCCACTTAATACTAGAAATTCTACGCATTGTTGGGGGACAAATCTTAAAATAATTTGATTTAAGAAGGTGGGAAACAAAGTGAGATATTTAGCCAGGGAATGATCAAGATACAAGCTGGAGTAAAAAAATATGATAGCTGATGTTGATAAAATCAATAATTCGACGCAGTCGCTTTCTAGTAAAATTTAAATGTGCTTCTCATCATAAACAAAAAGTATCAAACAGTATGATGAATATCATCGAATTGGGCTAGTTTCATACAAATAAAAAAAAAACATATCAACCCTACCTTTTTATTTCCAGTGTTCAGCATGTTCACAAATTTATTCAAGACACTACTTGTTTATAAAATTAAAACAATTAAATGGGGTATAGTATAATAAACTTAGGTAAATATACTAGAAGAAACCGAATGAGAAAGTTTCACTGTTCAAGTTATGTAGTTGTAAATCGTTAATAAAAAATGCCCTTTTTAGACACAAAAACTCTTACGAATGTAAAATTCGAACTGGAGATTTCGCCGGCAGTGATTTGCCTTTATAATTTTTGCAAAAGTGCAAATTAAACAGTTCCGCAAAAATGAAAATGCGATAAGTGCAACGGCAAACTGTAAACACAACCTATACAGAATAAGGTTAGTTCAGTAATGAAATCATTCGATCCTATATTTTATATTTAGCAGACAGAGACGCCTGCCCTGGCGCGACACAGTGGGAAATCATGTCAAACTAGTAGGCAAAGCATCAATTCCAGTTTTTTAAACGAAATCACTTCGTTTCGTTTTATATGGACTTGACTGCTATAACGAACTAAACGCATTTTATAAATTATTGACATTTACTTTTATTTCGGAATATTGCAAATTTCGATGGGAATTACGTGAGTAAAGCAAGCTTGTTAACTCTCATCATAACAGTATTTTCGCAACGTAAGTGGACGTCTGACTTGGTATTTCAACCCGCAGCGTCATCCAGACTGGGTAATATATTCGAAATTCATATCGTACTCGGGCTTCGTTCTGTACATACCAGGCTATAGTTATCTCTGTCCGATGCGTTAGATCATATACTAAAACTGAACAAATTGTGAATCAGACAGGACTTGTGGAATCCTTTTTATAGTCCTGGAGCCTGTGTACAAAAGTGCAACGATTATCGGGTAGTTTCTTCATATTTTTATTCGATTGTACCCACATTGTGCAGATACGTTTGGGGTGTCAGCTGGCTAGGTGGCGGTGGGGGTAGTTGCTAATGGGTTGCAAACACATGAAAAAAATTGTGACGGGAATCAGTCCCGGGCAGCACGAAACTTTTCTGAACGGAAAATTATGTTCAATAATGTATCTTGAACATTGTCAGCTACATGGGCGCCGGCAGGGGGCAGTTGCCCCCCCCCCCCCCTGGAATATCAAAATAACGCTTAGTATAAAAGTTAATTTCAAAATCAGAGAAACATGCCTGAAAATTGCATTGACTATTTTCTTACAATACCACAACAACAATTGAAAGATCTTACATTGCCCTTCGACGTGTAAAAACCTGGTTGAGATCAACCATGTCTGAGGAAAGATTCTCTGCTCACTGGTCTCTGTAGGCTTAGCGTTCACGGAGAATTTGTGAATAATACTTAATAAAGACAGTTATTGAAAAAGCAATAAATCGGTTTTCCCAAAAGAGAAGTAATCTGCGATTAGGAAAATATAGGAATGTACATCCACAGTACAGGGTGGCTCGTTTTCGTGTCTATGTATGGGGAACTCGAAAACCGTAAGAGATACAGTGTCGGTCAAATTAAGGCAAAATTGCGCATTTAGGTGCCTAACAATATGCCGTTTAGAAAGTTTCAAAATTCCGAGTATTTCCGGAGATATACGGAAAAAACCGAAATTTTGATAAATCGTTTTATTTTTTTCCTGGGTTTATTTAAAAACAGATCTCAAATTGAATTGCACTTTTGCATTGCCACTTTCTCCGCTCTATCCAATGATGGTATCCAGTTTGAAATCCGACGTTTCGTCTTCAAGGGATCATCAACAACTTTCTTTTTTTAAATACGAACTCTAATTTTTTTTATCATTTTTCACATGGTATTGGCGCTATTAATATGATTATATGTTTTTATTTTTTTTTTATTTTTTTTCTTTTAATTTTTTTTTTTTAATTAAATATTTTGTTTTAGCATAAATTTAAATAATTTAAGGTAGGTACTTTCGAAATTTTTATATTCTAATAAAAAATTTTATTTTGTTTTTTGTATTAAGTGGAAAATTGGAGCCCATATTAAAAATAAAAAATAGTAAAATTATTTTTTACGAGAATATGGCCATGAACTATTCCTCAAACAAGTTGCTTAGTGCAAAGATAAAATATTTTCAACTTTTAACCAATTAAAAATTTTATTTAATAGAGAACATGAACAATTTATAATCATACTGCGTGATACTATAGGTACTTTGATGGAAGAACACACCTCTTGCAATTTTTCCTATAAATTATTATTTTTTTTTATTATTTATATGCAAAATTCCAATAGGTGTGTTTTTCCATCAAAGTATGAATATAAATTGTTTATGTTCTCTATTTAAAAAAAAATATAAATTGGTTAAAAGTTGAAAATATTTCATCTTTGCACTAAGCAACTAGTTTGAATAATAGTTCATGGCCATATTCTCGTAAAAAATAATTTTACTATTTTTAATTTTTAATACGGGCTCCAATTTTCCACTTAATACAAAAACCAAAATAAAATATTTTAATAGAATATAAAAATTTCAAAAGTACCTACCTTATATTATTTAAAATTATGCTAAAGCAAAATGTTTAATTAAAAAAAATAAAAATTAAAAGAAAAAAAAATAAAATAAAAAAAAATAAAAACACATACTCATATTAATAACGCCAATACCATCTGAAAAACGATAAAAAAATTAAAGTTCGTATTTAAAAAAAGAAAGTTGATGATGATCCCTTGAAGACGAAACGTAGGATTTCAAACTGGATAACATCATTGGATAGAGCGGAAAAAGTGGCAATGCAAATGTGCAATTCAATTTGAAATCCGTTTTTAAATAAGCACAGGAAAAAAATAAAACGATTTTTCAAAATTTCGGTTTTTTCCGGATATCTCCGGAAATACTCGGAATATTGAAACTTTCTAAACGGCATATTGTTAGGCACCTAAATACGCAATTTTGCCTTAATTTGACCGACACTGTATCTCTTACGGTTTTCGAGTTCCCCATACATAGACACGGATTCGAGCCACCCTGTACATAGTATATTTTTTTAGGTAGAGATATTTCCAATACAAAATTCGTCAAAAGTACGTCGTAACAGTTAAGTTTAAGTTAAAGTGTAGCAAACCGAACCCGTATATGTGTATTTTGATAAAAATATTCAATCAAGTTTCAATCTATCTCCCAACTAGCATTTATGGTGGCAGATACGTAACTGCTACTATCAAAGCCACTACAAAGTGGGCGGTGACCATCGGCGGCTACGTCGTATATTCGTAGCTGCTAAGTAACTGCGACCAAAATGGGGAAAGATTTTGAGTAGCCGGGTAGTGTCTTGGGTAGTTTTTGCCACTAAAAGAGTTACTATGATGTGTTACTATAAAGTGGCCTACTGGTGAATGCGACTTATCTGTTACGAAGCTGCCTAGTCGCGGGTTCGTGGCAGCCAAGTATTTTCCACCGACCTGTGGAACTTTCGTTAAACTATTAAACTTTATTCGCAGCGACCTCTTCATGCAATTTCACACTTCATAAAAATAAATGTCATGATGGAAAATAATTATGGAAGTCATCATTATTTTTTTATTATTTACCATGCGATTTTAACGCCTTTGGTAGGTAAATTCCAAAACGCAATCGACTTTACTGAATAAAATAGTGGGTTTATATGACAAAATTTTCGAGCGCCTCTCATAACTTTTCAAATTATTGTATTATTTGCAATAGAAACTCATGTAGTAATAAAAATATATATATACATTTGCTTGAAACTGGCGTGAAACTTTAAAATATGGGTCCACCGTCAAAAATAACAAAATAACTAAGGAAAAAAGCTTTAGTCTAGGTATATTTAGCTTGAAAACGCAAAATGTATAAGTCATTTCGCTGTGCGTCTGAAAAGTCATGAAAAAAATATGGCCGTTTAATCAAAAAAATACTTTATAGTTCCATATGCTTCCACAAAGTACCGGGAACCATAATATATTAGGCCATCCCTACCCATTTGGAACTTTAAAATCTTCGGATTGATAAAGTGACAATTGTAACTACCCAGAGGTGACTTTATAGAAGCAATAACTTTTTTGGAACTACATGGTCAACGATTCTTTGGAACTATAAAGTGATTTCTTCCAAGAAAGTTCCCTGCGCCACCAAATTGCCAGTTAATTGGAGCGTTTATGCTACACCGATCGCGGCGGTGGCGACTATACATTCCATTGGTGCCACTATAACGTTCCGCCTTGTCCTTTGAAGTTCCCGTTTGGCGACGCGACGACGCGAATATGCCAATTCAATACAGAATATTGAATTTTAGTAAACACACTGTTGTTTACTTACTGTGCGTTTTCTTTTATTAGTGTTACTATATTATTTATTAATATTGTATAAATACGGTAAGTATCTATGTATTTCTTATACAAATATAATATTATAATATATTAGATACTTTTATCCGTTAAGTTCATGTAAAATAAGCATACATTGTTTTGCCCATGCACATAAACACTTTTAGCGCATTTGTAATGCATGTTAGGTATATTTGTTAAAAAAAGTTAGACCCTTCGTAGGGAGCAAATATATTTATCTATGGTAGGAAGGACAATTTTTGATACTATATAAAAATGCCTGATGTCAACTTTTTTCCTATTCTGTAAAGAGAAGCGTTTGTAGCTCAAGATTTACTCCGGCTTTCAATGCGCGTACGCGATATATATAGAAATGCTGTATAGTAAAATTTTTCCGGATATGCAGTCAGCTGATTTTTTTGCATCCTTTATTAATACACAGAGAGTAACAATGAATTTAGCAAAAAAGTCATGCATTTTTTATTTCAACTGTTAATTGTGACATTAATAATTACAGCCAAATTGTTAATTGTTAACAGCTAAGAAATACGTTTTTTTACGACGTCACTGCATATTCGAAAAACTCCGTTATACTGTATATAAACCAATATTCGTATCATTTCGATATGTCTTCAAGTGGTTGCGTAGTAGGCTATCGACCGTGTGGTCCACGGTTCAAATCCGGATCTATTTTTTACTTTTTTTTTGATCAAATTTTGCTTCAGGGAGTTATTTATTTGAAGGATATTTTTCTTTTGTTAACGGGGTTGGAGGGGGGCGGAGCCACCCCCCCCCCCTTATTTAAAACAAAAATACTCTTCTATAAAGCAACCAAATAAATATTGCCTACGCGCATGTCAGAGATCGAAAGCCAAAATAAATCTTGTATCTGTAAAGTGACCATATTTTCCTGTGGCCAATGACGGACGCATCGATACGGGAGAGGGGAGTCAGTTCAAAACTAATGAAAATTATGTTCATTACTGGAGCATAAATCACATACAAAAAAAATCGAGAAAAAATATAAGATTACCTTTTTTATTGGGTTTACTCCTCAATGAGGAGTAAACCCAATAATTGAGGAGTACTCGATCTTGTTCAAAACCAAACCGACCATAAACCGTTCAGGAAAAAGAAATACAATTCACGTCCTCAGATCTCATTTCTGAGAGACTTTCACTTATGTTGTATTAGGCTCGGACGTCTTCTTTCTTGGACGTTGGAAAGGATGCGGTAGTTGGAATACTTTTCTTTGCTGAACTTTGGTAGGGATGCTAGGAAAGGACGTTTCGGCAAACAAATCTGTTGCCATCTTCAGAGGAATAATACCTAAAAATAAAAACAGAGCCAGGAATTGCACAAAATTAATTAATTTGTTTGTTCTCTCTCAGAAACAAGATCGGAGAACGTGTATTGTATTTCTTTTTCCTGGTCGGTTTATGGTCGGTTTAGTTTTGAACAAGATCGAGGAGTAAACGCAATAAAAAAGGTAATCTAATGAATTCCCCTCAAACATACAGATTCTACTTAAGAAAAATATAACTTCTTCGCGAGTTATCATTGTAAATAATTAAATATTGTATATTAATATAAATAAATATGCTATATGCTTAAAACTTGTAGTACACGCTCTACTTGTAAAACATAGAGAGTATGATTTTTTTGAAGTGAAAACTTCTTTAGGCGCGTTTTGCAATTTTTTTTTGTGGGGGTTGAATGATGCCGAGCCGTCACGCGTTATGCTCGGATATGTAACGTAACACTCCTTATACTGGCATGTTCCCGTATAGGTAGAGGGCCGAAATTTTCAGGGGATGTAGCCGGGGTAAAGAGAAGATCCTGGACGAAAACGCGACCCCGTACCCCCCCACGTTTGGCCAGGGGAGGGGAGAGAAGGAAAAACTTATATAATTAATTCCGGGAGAACGGGAAGAGGTACGGGGTCGAAATTTTTATGGTAGGTGCGCGCCATGGTAGCCATACGGGGGGAACGGGGGCTCTAATTTAAGGGGCGTTTTGGGGGAAAACCGTTTTTTGCCCGTATCTGTGCAACGAAGGCTTGGATCGAAATTCTGACAAACGATGACCCCGCCTGTTGAAGTTTTCACTTCTGTCGTGTGGTCTTAAGCACACACCAAATTTTTTTTTAAGTAAATCAAAGTTAACAGTGATGACTATGAACAGTGAGATGGAGTATTTTTTACTTTTTTTTTAGAAAAATGACATTTAATAACGGTATTTAAAAAAGCGTTTCAAACTAAGTGAAAAACGTAGCACCTAATAGTTAAGTCCCATTATTTTTAGCTCTCCATATACCTCCATATACATATCATGTATGGAAAGCTATTTCACCAAAAATGCAATATTTGGACGGACCATTTTAGATGCAAATCAACTGTTTTTAAAAAATATATGTCTGTGTGTGGCTCTGTGAGCACGATTGCTCAGAAATGGCTTAACAGATTTTCACTAAATTTGGGTCAAAAATTCCCTGTCAATAAGCGAAGAGACCAATGATTTTTGGTTGGGGTGAGCGGTTGTAAAGAGGTTAATTTGGGGACTAAATTTGAAAAAAAAAATCTTATCTTCTCAATTTAAACGAAAATTATTTCAAATATTCTCTAAAAATTTTAATTTAAGTAAATTCTTATTAAAACATGTGAATATAAATGTTTTGTCTTTTACAGATCCAACATCCAACATGGATACCTTTAAAATTGTGGCCACTAAGGAAAAAAGAGGAATTTATTTTACCGCAGTGCCCCACCAATGGGAGAAGAAAAGCATCCTGTTTTGGCCAAATATGCCAAATTCAGCCAGAGAATTGCTACGGGGAAATGCATCTTCCAAACCCGAATAAGACTGGGAGGAATACCCATGCACGCTAAAGTTCAAAAATATTAAAACATTCGAAGAAGCCCTGGAACTAGAAAAACAATTCACCACTTGTTCAAATACAGATGCCGAGGAGGACATCATAGTTTTGTCATCGAAGACAAAATCAAAAAATTTGGAAAAGCCAAGCTCGACCATCAGCAGCGGTGCGACCATCAGCAGCGGTGCGACCATCAGCAGCGGTGCGACCATCAGCAGTTGTGCGACCAACAGCAGTGTTCTAGATTTGAATTCCTTGTTTATGGGATCCGAAGTTGAACTGGACTCCAATGAAAAACAAACAGTTTGGGTATCCACTGCAGAGCAAAATGAAACATCAGGGCTAAATGCGCAAATTTTGGAACTGAAAACGGAGGTCAACAGCATCAAAGCCGAGATCAAAGCTGAAGTAAGTTCTTTGACACAAGAAATTGTTCAACTAAGAAAAGAAGTTAGGGAAGATTACAGAAAGGTCAGCGTCTTATTTGACGAAATTTTAAATAAAATTGAAGGGATTAAATTGCCCACCACCACTCACGAGGCTTTTCCCATTAGGCCAGATCTATTAAAAGAATATTCCTTTCCTCTTGCAAGTTTAGAGGAAATAAATAACTTTGAAACAGAACTGAAAGTGAACAAAGATCTTAAAGAACAGTTTTTCGAATTTGTAAAAAAAATAGGTGGTACAACTGGCGAAGGTGACGCGGCCAAAGTGGGGTATAAAATTGTTGATACCCTCTTTTCAATGGAAATATTGACCTATTATTCTTGGACGGGTATCTCAAAGAAAAAAACAAATCAAGAAGGAAAGCATTCCTTTAGCGCACTTAAAACAATAGTGCAAGTTATTTTTGACGGTCTTCTAATTTGCGACAATCGATACAACCTACAAAAACATGAAAAGCTTTTTAAAGAAGGCGTTTTGAAGCACGCTAAAAAGAGGTTTGAAAGGAAGGTTAAACAGCAGGAAGCAAAGAAAGGTCATGTTACAGCGGAAAACGAAGGGCAAGAGGACAAGGAGAATGAGAAGACAACATTAGAAGAAAACAAGGATAACAATTCATCTTGCAATTCATCAGATTCAGAAATTCAGGATATTCAATAAATAATCCGAGATAATATATGTATAATAAATTATTATTAGTTATTAGAACGAATTGTTATATTGTTTTAAAAATATTTATTTTCTTTAGTGCCATTTTTTACATATTATATGTTAAATTAGTGCTTTGAAAATAAACACTGTAATAATGCATATATTTAATGTGCAGCTTGACGTACGAGGATTGCACTATGGAAATAAGGAATAACACAATTAATTTAAAGTTAACACTCGATATTTAGGGTTTTTGTTTCCTGTTTTTCTTAGGACGTCGTAGTGCTAACCTCAAGCGTCGAACCTTACAACATTATATTGATATGGTTCCTATACATTTACTACAAATATATTTTATACATAATATGTTTGTGCATATTTATAATGTAAATTGTTGTATGCAATAACTACTTATTCAACTAATAAAACTTATTTTCCTACTAAAGCTGAAGGCTCATACTCACTAGCGAGTATACTTGCGACAATGAGTCCACTTGGGTGTGGATAGACTTGTCAACATGGTCGCAAGTTGCAGGTTTTTGAGAAAGGATGTTCTTTCAATGAAGTTTTGAATGCTCATCAAATTAAATCGGCCATTGCCGAGTGTGATATTCACGAGTATATTCGCTAGTGAGTGGTCTTTTTTACATTGATTATGACAGGTTTACAAACTGAAAAAAATAAGGAAAAATCATATTATTCCTTACTTCGAAGGGTATGAAGTAAAGGAAAAAATACAAGTGTTTCTTTCCATTCGATTGCGAACAATTTGCACTTAATTTCGTCCAAGTGATATAATTTTGGATTGTTGAAATTATTCTTAGTTTTATAGTTACATTCATAAATATTTATGTGGGATGATGTAAATGGCAGATCAAAAAAATCTTTATAATTGTTAATAGCAGCACCATAAATGAAATATTTCCCTTCATTATGAATTGCATGTAAGAATTCAATAACAGTATTATCATTTGTCATAAACCATTTATTTTTGGGAGTATAAGATGATAAAATCATACTATCTGATACGTAAATGGTTTTGTATAATTTACAGTTTGGTGGAAACTCTCGTTTTTCATCTAGGAATTCTTTTTTAGCATAGGGCGTTATACAACGATGAGGATCAAGTTTTGCATTTGAATTTTGTCTTTCTGTGATCCGTCTGGCAATTTGTGCTAACGGATTTTTGCCACTACGAACAAGTGATTTCAAACTGCCTAAAAAATTTTCAAATGGATATGCACTAATATCTGTTAGAGATCCAAACTTTTTAACATCATTTACTACGTGGCACAGATTATGCACATTACTACTGATTGCATCTTTGCCATATAAATCACCAAATGTTTTTATAAACTCAGCTATTAACTTATCAGCTACGTTGATATACTTTGAATAAGCCGAACATGTTAAAATAGTAGTGGCACAGAATAACAGAAGATAATTATGATATACGGAAGGGGATAAAATATCTTTAAGAATTACCGGACCTAAATAAAGTAAAAATGTCCTATACTCAGATCCTTTCCAAACTTTTAAACACTTCAACGGCCTTACTGCCCTGTGAATTTCAGCTGGCCTTCTATCGTTACATAATAACAATTTTTCTGAGAGCAGCTGAATATCTCTTCCAGAGAATTTGGTTTTAAAATTATAGTTGCCATAAGCCCATCCATACAGACATTTTCTCATAATGCCTAAAAAACATTGAATTAAAACAATTATTAATGAAACAAACAAGTATAAATGTCAAATATTACCCAAGTCAAATAAATGAAGAGAATCAGCAATAATAATATCCTCCACCATATCAATGGGTAGTTCTAACAAGGGCGTTATCTCTTTATGGTGATCTTCATCAAACTGGTCTCTAAAACTTCGATCTGTTCTTAAAGGACTATTGATACTTGGAAAACTCATATGTCTTCCACCCTTATCATATGTTCCCGTCACTGTGCATTTTATGCATCCATGAGCTGCATTAAAACCTACTGTTCCTACAATTAAAATATTGTTATAAGAATATGTATAACGTATAATACGTTATGTATTTATTAAAATATTTTCGGAAATGTTCGAAAGCATTTTCTACATTTTGGATATGGATTTTTATTTCTCGAAAACGGTGCGTTCTATCGAAAAAGTTTAAGTAAAGTTGTTCCGCTGATTTTTTTTAAGTATGATAGTATTTTTTCCCGGCCGAAAATATCAAAGGTATAAAAAGGACCTAATTTAGGGCCACTTTTGAGCGTAAGTGTAACTCGGCCAAAAAAGAACTTAGAAAAAAGGGAAAAACGTTTTCTTTAGACCGATACCTCATATCGATCTGCCCAATCGAATGTCAAAATTTCGAAAAAAAAATTGCCGACATTTTTGAGTTTTTTTTAGCTCGAAGTTTTAAAAAAAAACAAACGCTAATTGTTCAGAAACGGTGCGTCACGTCCTAGCGAAAAACGTCAAGAGGTGCTTTACTCTACGTGTTAAAATCTATCGAATGACACTTTTTCGATTTTTTTACCCACACTTTGACACACGGTGACCTTGAAAAAAAATAATTGTTTTTTCACCTCAATACACTTACTCGAAAACGACAAAAAAACCGATCCAAAAAAACATTTACATACGAAAATAGTTTTTCTCAAATAACTCCGTTACTATAAACTTTACGGAAAAAATGAATGAGGTTTTTTTGTAGATCTATTCGAGCTCTATCCAAAGACACTTTTCGAGAAAAACCCTTTTCACCCCTTTTTCTTTCGCTGCCTAATGCATGAGGTCCACGACTTGGAATTTTTAATATGTTACCCCTAAGGGTCAACCCTACAACTTAAAACAATAGTCCGTTGAGCACTATTTATTTCCGAATTCATGTTTTCGTTTCATGGCCTATAGTGTTTCCAGATAAACAGTAATGGTACTCACCTTTGATAAAACTTCTAGCTGGCGTATCACACACAAAATATTGAATACACACTTTAACTGTTGTATCATTCAGCTGAAACCCACTTTCCAGAAGAATTTTAAGTTCGTGTACAAATTCCTGCAAAAATTCTTGAAGAGGTGGTTTCGTTGGCCCACAATAGATAGCAACAGCCATCGGATTTTCTTGTGGGAATTCTTGCACTTTTAGTAATATCGGCCAAAACTCTAGAGGAGAGCTATTGAAAGGAGGCAATCCATCAATATTAAAAATAAGGGATACTGATTTCGTATCTTTTTCTTTAGTCATTTGTAAAAGAAACAATAAATTATTTTGGATTCCATTATACCAAAAATGGCCATCGCTCATGACTCTTATGGGACAAGAGCTTGGTGTTCCAATTAAAGTTCTACTATCCCTTGGCAATTCCTTAAGTTCGAGTTCGCTTCTCAGTGTCTTTAATAAATCGTTCAGAGCTACATGAGGTATAGAGTATTTTAACGCCCACTCTTTTAGCTCTCTTTTTATATTGCTGTTGGTTCCCAGGTTAGTTCTGCTCTGAGATTCAGTTTCAGATGCACTAACACTACACTCATCTACAGAAATAGCTTCAAAAATATCACAGTCACTACCTGATTTATGATGTTCATCAGTCGGATTGTAGAAAAATGTAGTTTTTGTTCCTGATGTTGATGCTTCGTCTCGCAGTGATTCCTTTTGTTTAATTCTTCGGTAGAAAGTACTAGAGTATCTAAATTTCTTTTTATTCACCTTAGGCATTTTACAGAATTTTAATAAAGGTAAAAGCAAGTAAAAGAAAACACTAAAATAGAGCAGCACACTATGCAATATGCAATCTGAGGCAATTATATTTATTAGGGTCTATTAAGTTATGGTCACTATAAAGTAGCCATTTTTGATCCCCGTGACTTTTTAGTGGCAGTGTATAAGCGACGGCTACTTTATAGTGGCCTAGGAAGGTAGCAGTAACCATTTTGCTACTTTCAATGCTACTATAAATTAGAAGTAACTAGGTGTCATGGCCGCGACTACCCCGTAACTTAAATTGTTACTATAAAGTAACAAACACTTAATGGCGGCATTATGGTAGCACTTGTTAGTGGCCGCTACTTTAAAAAGTTACTATAAAGTTTTTGGTCTTTTATGGTGTCATATTCGAAGATTCGGGTAGTTCCAGCCACTTCTTTAAATTACATGTTTGCCACTTGCAATCGGGGTGTTTATTTTCCACTTTTATGGTAGGTAGACACTACCCGGCCACTCTCGAAATATACTTCAAAGTGACTATTCCTTATAGAGTAACATTTTAAGTGGCAGGGTGGGTCTAGGAACTATACTTTAGGGGCAGTGACATTTTAAAAAGGACTGGGGACTATATTTGCTAGTTGGGCTTTACTTTGCCTCAGAGGGGGGCTACAGGGGCTATAGCAACCTCCCCCCCCCCCTATATGCTCTCAAAAGTGTCTGCAATATTTGTGTACAAATAATACAATTTTTAAATTAAATAAAAACCTAACCAAAGAAAAAAAAAGAAGAGTTTTAACGATTGCAGATTCGATTGTTATATTATATCATCAAGAGCGAGGTCCAGTTCCAGTTTACTTTTGTTGCCTGTTGCCCAGTTCTACTTTTTTTACGTTTAATTGACTTGAGAAATTTGTCAATAATGCTTGGTAAAATCCGCTTCGTCCGCCCGTAGAAGGCGTGTCTTTTTAGCGATTTTAACGACTTTTGGGTAACAATTGGGCGTGGCACCTCCAAAATTTTTCGCCTTCGCGAAGCAAGTAGCACGCACTTTCCAGTGACTGACATGCTTCTATGCGTGTAACAAGCATGTGTATTATCGCCTTAAATATTAGTATCCAACTAAATTACGAAATTATTCTTGATGATTTGATAATGAAAAACATCCAGGGTGCAATCTCGGCTTAAAAAAAGTCTAAGTCATCTTAACATGTCGATATTTAGTCTCAATCTTCGTCATCATCAGAGGCTTCAATCTCATGTTCGAATGGTAAAAGATCGTCATCAGGTTCATTGACATCTGGAAAAATAAGTAAAAATTATTAATATTTTACGACATGACTAATTCAAATAATTTAAATAAATACCTTTAGTATTGTTGGCGTCTTGAGTGATCATTTTCACAGTCGGGGGTAATTATTGGTCGCCATGAAACCATTTGCAGGTGTATTTACCTTCCTCCAGCTGCCATTTATAATCCAGTGGGTCCAATGTGAACGGAACTTGCTTGTGCGCGTTACTCCAAGTCCTCGATATGTAGATGGTCCTCAATAATTGCTGTTTTAGTTCAGAGTATGATGATGGCAAGAAAGATGCGGTGAAGTTCTTATCAGGCGATGTAAATTCGTTGTCATCTTTTTCTAGTTTATATACTTTCATGAAGGTCGCCGCACGTGCATCATTAACTTTTTTATTGTCGCAAAGCCATACATGGTACATACACATTCAGATTTTATTGCAGTATTTATTGCTATCTGCGACTTATTGAAAGAAAACATTGCCAATACTATGCCACCCATCGAAAAATTTGTGTGTACCATGTATGGCTTTACAATAAAAAAAGTTAATGATGCACGTGCAGCGACCTTGATGAAAGTATATAAACTAGGAAAAAATGACAACGAATTTACATTGCCTGATAAGATTTTCGACGCATCCCTCTTGCCACCACCATACTCAGAATTAAAACAGCAATTATTGAGGACCATCTACATATCGAGGATTTGGAGTAACGCGCACAAGCAAGCTCCGTCCACATTGGACCGACTGGATTATAGATGGCAGCTGGAGGAAGGTAAATTCACCTGCAAATGGTTTGATGGCGACCAATTACTTCCGACTGTGGAAATGATCACTCAAGACGCCGACAATACTAAAGGTATTTATTTAAATTATTTGAATTTGTCATGTCATAAAATATTAATAATTTTTATACAATAAATTACTTATTTTTCCAAATGTCAATGAACAGCCTGATGACGATATTTTATCAATCGAACATGAGATTGAAGACTCTGATGATGACGAAGAAGATGCTGATGAAGAAGATTGAGACTAAAACATGTCGGTAATGTTAAGATGATTTATTATTTTTTAAATAATAGATAATACGATTGTAGAGTAAAACTGCTTACTATTAATTTATGTAGTACAGTAAATAATGCATTCTAATTAATCAGTACTTAAATAATTATCTATTGATAGTTAAATGAATTTCTAATTATGTAGAAGTGCAATTGTTAAGTCGAGATTGCTGCCTGCCTGATTTTCATGATTAAATCAACAAGAATGATTTCGGGAAACTTGTAATTTAATTGGATACTAATATTTAGCTAATGTAATATTTACGAAAAAATGTATCAGCTTGGTGGAAAAAAAATTGTCAGCTGATGCAATAAAGTTCGTGCGTGCCAGCTAACAGGGCGTCTACGCCCGGAACGTTTTGTGACCCCAGCTGACAACTTTTCCACCGACATACCAGCAGCGGACACTTTTTTTCGTGAATCATATATAAAATATTAGTAGGTACCCAAATTTCAAGTTGCCCGAGATCGTTTTGAAAATTCGCATTTTCGGACTCATTCGCACCCCTAGCTGACAAGTATCCCACTACCCCCCGGCTAGCTGACAATGTCCAATGTTCATTATTGAACATGATTTTTCGTTCATAAAAGTTTCGTGCTGCCCAGGACTGATTCCCGTCACGATTTTTTTCATTTCTTTGTAACCCCTTAGCAACTACCCCCAGCGCCACCTAGCCAGCTGACACCCCAAACGTATCTGCACAATGTGGGTACAATCGAATAACAATATAAAGAAACTACCCGAAATCGTTGCAAATTTTGTACATGGGCTCCAGGACTATTATGATAATGACGTGTAGCGCGGACTGGCGCCGCGCCGCCGCGCGCCGCCACCGGTTCGAAGACGAGTTGTCGTGTGTGCACAAAATATCCCCCCTTATTTTGTGCGTGTGTGGTCCACACGGTCACACCAGAATTATTGCATGCGTTTACTACGTTAGCTTTAATTGGTACACTAAACTAACACTGAAAAATTTTATATCCTTGCATGAGTTTTAACTGGCTCACAATTAAAATAGTTTGTTACACGTTGATCGGGTAAAACGCAAACCATTACAAGGACTGTAAGCAACTAGACGCTAGACGCTAGTGAGGTCCAAGTCACGGATAGTTCTGACCAATCAAAAGCAAGACGCAAGCGTTCTGCGTTCAAGCAATTGAAGGCGCACTGTTAACTGCGTGCATGGCCCTCCGCTTGCCTCGGGGGTCAAGCAACAAGAACTAACCAAAACTAACCCAAGGCTAGCCCAACATTAAGAAAAAAAAGTTAATTAATAAAAAATAAACATAATCTTAAAAAATTTTCGCTAGAACGTAAAGACATGGATAATTCCGATATACGCTAGCGTCTTGCTTTTGATTGGTCAGGACCATCCGTGACTTTGGACCTCACTAGACGCTAATCTGTATGCAACTCACATTTAATTAAGGCCGGTTCTCATATACGCTTCGTCGTGCTATAAAACACTCGCAATCATTACGGCACTCGCCTACAGCTCGAGTCGTAATTCTCATACCCGTTAATGCTCATTGCATAATATTCAATTATCGTATTTACAATCCATTTATATACTGCAGTGAATAATAATATACTTCGATGATTTTATGTAGGAGATAGGTATGAAGTTTGTTTACCATACACGGATTACCGGTATGCCTATGCCCATACCAGCGCTGAAACTCCACGAGTCATGACGTCAGAGCGCGTAACTCGCTTTACCAATGGTGAATATATCGCAATATTGGCAATTCTGGTGATATGAAGAGTACAAATATTCAAATATGAAATGTTATTACTCATTATAATGAAAAAGTAACCCGATTAGAACATTATTTAAGCAGGACAATAATGGGGGTTAATTAGGTACAGGTTGTTCCAACGAGGACTGAACAGGGCCTTAATTTTTACCTTCCCTGTATTTTCAAAACAAACCAAAATAGACATTCGATGTATTTTTCTGCTAAATTCAAAAATTAAATCAAACATTTGAACCAAAAACAAAAAACTTACCCCATGGATGAACGGTTTTTTTTAAATGGAACACTTTGTATATTACTACTTTTTTAGACTCCCTAGAGAAATCTAAAAACATTTCGTGTATAATATCCTATACCTATCTAGCTGTTTACGAAATATTGACAGTTGAAAGTCGTGCATTTTAACACTTTGTCAGGCTCTAAAATTTAAACCGCACGAGATCAAAGAAAACGGTTTGCACATTCCCATCTTAGGTCTTCATAAGCTATCGAATGACAGTAAGTTCAAATTTAACCTGCGGATAAAATTAACAGGAACTTTTAAACGTGCTGTTAAATTCATTCAAAGTTACTCTGTCATTCTTCTTTGATCTCATGCAGTTTAAGATTTTACAGCCTGTCAAAGTGTCAAAAATGCCCGACGTTCAAATGTCAATATTTCGTAAACAGCTAAAAATAGGTATAGGATATTATGCACGAGATGTGTTTAGATTTCTCTAGAGAGTCCAAAAATATAGTAATATACAGGGTGTTTCATTAAAAAAAACGGGTCATCCTTGGCGTAAGTCGTTTGTTTTTGGTTCAATTTTTGACCACTGTCGGTTAAGACCCTGTTAAATTGACGTTGTTTGATAGTAGGTTGTAAGGTTTGTAAACCGATTATTTTGAATTATTACAATTTCTTAAGTGACCAGTCACTACTGGCAATAAAACCCAAATGGTAACTTTTTATGCATCTATTTTTCTTAACTTGTACAGTTTAAGGAAAACGCAGTATTAATTTACATAACATAACCGTTAACATATACTAAAAATGAAGATAAAATTAAATGAATTTATGTATTAAAGGAAGAATATACAGGGTTATCCAACGAGGACTAGACAAGGCGATTTTTGAGTCTCCCTGTACTTTTATAAAATAAACTGAAGTAGCCATCTTATGTAATTTTCTCCCGCGAACATCAAATAAAAGTGCTAGGGGGTCACTTTGATACTTTTTTAAATGGAACACCCTGTATAGTACTACATTTTTGGACTCTCTAGAAAAATCTAGACACATTTTATGTATAATATCCTATACCTATCTTTAGCTGTTTACCCAATATTGACAATTGAAGGTCGGGCATTTTGACACTTTGACAGGCTCTAAAATCTAAACGCCACGAGATCAAAGAAAACGGTTCGCACATTCCTATCTTGGGTTTTCATAAGCTATCGAATGATAGTAACTTTGAATTTAACCGGAGGTTTAAAAGTTCCGGTTAATTTTATCCGCAGGTTAAATTTGAAGATACTGTCATTCGATAGTTTATAAAAACTTAAGATAGGAATGTGCAAACAGTTTTCTTTGATCTCGTGCGGTTTAGATTTTAGAGCCTGTCAAAGTGTCAAAATGCCCGACTTTCAACTGTAAATATTTGGTAAACAGCTAAAGATAGGTATAGGATATTATACACAAAATGTGTAGATTTTTATAGAGAGTCCAAAAATTTAGTAATATACAGGGTGTTCCTTTAAAAAAATATCAAAGTGACCCCTAGCACTTTTATTTGATGTTCAGTTGTTTTTTGCTGAACGTATCCGAATTCGCGGGTGAAAATTACATAAGATGGCTATTTCAGTTTTTTTATAAAAGTACAGGGAAAGTCAAAAAATCGCCTTGTCTAGTCCTCGTTGGATAACCCTGCACATAAGAAAGAAAAATGTATTTTACAGTTAGGACATTTCTTTCAATCAGACCCTCGCACCAATAAATACCGTGACCGTTTAATAAATAAAAAAAATACCCAAAGTATACTGTGCTTTACACTCCATACATTCACATTACTCATACGGGAAACATATATGCAAACAACCTAGTGTACAGGGTGTTCACCCATAATGTCCCCCCCCTTTAACTTTGTTAATTTTTAAGCTACAAAAAAAAAATAAAAAACAAAATTGTAGGGTTTTTAATGTAGTTTTTGCACACCTAAAGAAAAAAGCAAAAAATTGTATAGTATACAGGGTAGATCAAAAAGAAACATTTTTTTAAATCTAGCCCCCATTTTTTATTCGATTTTTCGATTCTACGTGAAATTCTAAGGATTTTTAATGTAACACACTATATACCTATTCCTAATACTTTAGGAGTTATTGACAGTTGAAGTCGCTATTTTGTTTGTTCTTTTATTTTTTTATGGCAACAGCCACCTAAGAATATAACTTTTTGTTTAGCTTTTGAAGTCATTGAGGTATAAATATTGAGTTTCCTCAATTCGACCTCATTGCTTCGAGTAGTGCTTTTGTATCTTCTGTTTTAAAAATGATTAAAGAATTATTATTATAATTAAACAATATCGACTTCAACTGTCAATAACTCCTAAAGTATTAGGAATAGGCATATAGTGTGTTACATTAAAAATCCTTAGAATCTGAAGTAGAATCGAAAAATCGAATAAAAAATGGGGGCTAGATTTAAAAAAATGTTTCTTTTTGATCTACCCTGTATACTATACAATTTTTTGTTTTTTTCTTTAGGTGTGCAAAAACTACATGAAAAACCCTACAATTTAGTTTTTTTTTTTTTTTAGCTTAAAAATTAACAAAGTTAAAGCGGGGGGGGACATTATGGGTGAACACCCTGTACATGCACATATTAAAAAGAATTTGTAACAAGTGGCGTCGCCACTCGTGCCTGCGGCACGCGCGAGGCCCTTCGGGCCTCGTTTGTGTGACCTTCGGTCACACATTATTGCCACGCTCCTATCCGTACCGTGGCCTATAATTAGAAAGCCCTTATAATTAGAATTACCAATCG
Organism: Pissodes strobi; assembly: GCA_016904865.1. Taxonomy (NCBI): domain Eukaryota; kingdom Metazoa; phylum Arthropoda; class Insecta; order Coleoptera; family Curculionidae; genus Pissodes; species Pissodes strobi. Next base: position 5,496 of record MU187454.1, on the reverse strand, counting down.
CTAGTCTAATTTTACCGTGATAAATTTCTAACTGGTTGTCATGGTAACCGACTTGTCAACGTCAATCCTTGATTTTTTTAATCTTTACCTAAGTACCAAATATCAAATCTCTAAGTCGTACGATTGACGAATTGTGAAGATTTTTTATTTTTTTTTGGTTACCATAGCAACCAATTTTTTAGTATCAAATTAGGCTTCATAAACAATACTAAGTACCATGCTATATATTTTATTAGTGATATACATATTATTAATTGGTTGCTATAGTAACCATGTTGTCAACAAAAAATGCTAACATACTTTCACCTCTACTTATAAATTGACATCGAAAAAAAAAGAAAAGTTGGTCTGTGTTTACACGGACAAAAATGCCAAAAACGGTAACTTGTCCTGTTTTTACACCGTGTATATTAACATATCGTAACCAAAATCAATAGGCTTCGAGGGTTTGTGGACCTCTACTTCTATGCCAAATTTCAAGTCGCTATCTTCAATATTGCGACCTCTCAATGCCAAAAAACAGTAACTTGTCCTGTTTTCACACCCTGTATATTAACCGATCGTAACCAAAATCAACAGGCTTCGAGGGTTTGTGGACATCTACCTCTATGCCAAATTTCAAGTAGCTATCTTCAAAATTGCGAACTGTAAATGCCAAAAAACCGTAACTTGTCCTGTTTTCACACCCTGTATATTAACCGAGCGTAACCAATATCAATAGGTTCCGAGGGTTTGTGGACCCCTACCTCTATGCCAAATTTCAGGTCGCTATCTTCAAAATTGCGACCTTTAAATGCCAAAAAACTGTAACTTGTCCTGTTTTCACACCCTGTATATTAACCAATCATAACCAAAATCAATAGGTTCCGAGGGTTTGTGGACCTCTACCTCTATGCCAAATTTCAAGTCGCTATCTTCAAAATTGCGATCTGTAAATGCCCAAAAACGGTAACTTGTCCTGTTTTCACACCCTGTATATTAACCCATCGTAACCAAAATGAATAGGCTTCGAGGGTTTGTGGACTTCTACCTCCATGCCAAATGTCAAGTCGCTATCTTCAAAATTGCGACCTGCAAATGCAAAAAAACGGTAACTTGTCCTGTTTTCACACCCTGTATATTAACCGATCGTAACCAAAATCATTAGGCTTCGAGGGTTTGTGGACCTCTACCTCTATGCCAAATTTCAAGTCGCTATCTTCAAAATTGCGACCTGTAAATGCCAAAAAACCGTAACTTGTCTTATTTTCACACCCTGTATAACAATTAGAGCAAAAGAGCAAAGGAACAAAAATATGTGCCTTACCGAATACTTTCATTTGGCATTAAAAAAAGAAAAGTTGGTCCTTGTTTACACGGTCAAAAATGCCAAAAAACGCCAAAAAACGGTTACTTGTCCTGTTTTCACACCCTGTAT
>MU187453.1:50558-64479 GCA_016904865.1 Pissodes strobi | reverse complement strand
TTCTCTAATATAAATACACTGGCAAACCTTCAGTTCGTCAGACTTTTAGTCTCACCTAAAACCAGCTCCAGGGTCAGTCACATGACTGCTTTTGGTTCAATCCGCTCTTTGGTTAGTCACATGATTGCTAAAGTTCTAATCCTTTTCCTACCCCAAACCTAGTTCTTGGTTAGCCACATCGACTGCTAAGACTAGGGGTTTCATTAACCACAGTAGAAAAGTCGAGTCTGTCAAAGTTCTTCGAGTGAAGTTTCTAAGTAGTCTGTCAAGTAGTTCAAAGTGTAGTGTCCAAGTGCTCTTAGATACCTTAACATTAAATAAAACGCAACGCAACATAAGATAAACTATATTTACAAAGCAGTGACCAAAAAGACCTATAAACAATTCATAAAACATACCTCAAGCCGAGAAAGCATGCGCACCTTAATAATTGGGTATAGGCTAGTCTCATTAAGTTTCTGACCAGTAAACGCTGTTAAAAACTCTATCGATGGGTCTTTGACCAATATACATTGTTAATCTTTTCTCATTAAGTTTACCTAATATACTTTATTGTTTTTAAGTGCTTTCTTTATCTTCGCTTCTCACCTTACGTAAAGAATCCCGTACTACCATCAGAGTTATACCCCTGCACGCTGCATAAGGCGTGGCATCGCGATTCAAACGTATGATGACAGACCGGTGGAGGCATTAAGAAAAAAGTTAAAAGAACTGTCATCACGATTACTCGCGACAATATTATAAAGGATTGTGTTCAAAATTTGTCACGGGGAAATTCTAAGGTAGTTAAGATACCGTATGATGGGAGGATTCAAGAAATAATGAATAATAACCTGTTTTACTTCTTCTTCTCGAACTACTGGAGCAAACTTATTTATTTATTTATTTATCGACGGCAAACCATTTACAAATTAGATAATATATATATAATATAATAAAGCTATAACAACAACAAAGAACAATAAACTTATGTAACAACTAGCTATAACGACAACAAAGACAAATAATCTTAACTCTAGCACAGGTACAACATTTTACATCACAAAAGCATTTTCAAGTCTTTTTTAAATTTTGGTATCTTTGAATTATAAAAGTCAACACAATTTGACAAATTATTTGCCTCACGACACAAACGAGTAATAGGTTCATTAGGGCTATAATTGGTGCGGTGAAAAGGAACAAGAAAAATGTCAGACTATCTGTTTCCAGATGGTATTCTTAAATTAATGAAAGCCAATAGTTGTGGACAATCAATGATACCATTCAAAACTTTATAAAAGAAACACATGTCAATCAAAACTCGCCTTGCTTCCAATGTATGTAAGGACAGACTGCTCCTTATCCAATTGTATTCATACTCCTCCCTTTGATAGCCACATCTGAAAGCTACAACCCTTAAAAATTTATTCTGAACTCTTTCCACCTGATGGACCCAGCAGTTGCAAGAAGGAGACCAAATAACAGAACAATACTCCAAAACGGGGCGCACCAAGGAACAAAACAGTTTTTGAAATGTAAATATGGAAAAATCATGAGTAGATCGCTGCACAAACCCAAGTACCTTCATAGCCCTAAAAGAAATGCTATTAATATGACTTGAAAAGGACAATCTGGAATCCATCAAGACACCAAGATCAGAAATTTCTGTTTTAGAATCAAGAGATCTAGTCTAGAAATTGAGATTTTGTGACACTTTGCAATATTTAATGTCATCCCATTCACCTCACACCATTCCAAGTCCTTCCGAAGACAAAGGGCATCCAGAATAGTTCCAACCACTATAAAAAATTTGATGTCATCAGCAAATAACAAGGCTCTACAAAATTTCGGAGGAGTAAGAACATCCATCAAAAACAGGCAAAAGAGTATAGGACCACAATGAGAGCCTTGAGGCACTCCAGAAGTTATTCCAATCTCAAGAGAGGTAGAGCCAGCAGTCCTCACCATCTGGGTTCTCCCTGTTACAAAACTATAAATCCAAGATAGAAGAGGATCCAAAATTCTCAATGCGCGGAGCTTACAATAAAGAATACTATGGTTGACCCGATCAAATGCCTTTGAAAATTCCACATACACTGAGTCAACCTGAAAGCTACTTTCAAGAGTTTTGGATTTATGGTTAACATATAGCGCTAGGTTTGCATCAGTGCACCTACCCTTCATGAATCCAAACTGCTCAGAACTAATCACATTTCTGGAAGCCCATGATACTTGTTTGCTCACCAAGTGGTCAAGAAGCTTAGGCAATACCGACTGATTGCAAGCTGCACGGTAGTTGGTTGCATCATCCCTAGCACCTGACTTGTAGACTGGCTTCAGAAAACTTCTTCTCCAAAGGCCCGGAAAAATACCTGTCATTATTAATTTGTTAAAAATTACTGTTACCGGTAGTGTTAGTAAACAGATGCATTTTTTTTTATAAAGAATGCAGGAATCCCGTCAGGCCCTGCACCTAAAGTATTTTGAAGACCCTGAAAAGAATCAAAAACCTCAGTAACTGAAAATTCCATCTTGTTTAAAGTCATCACATTATCAAATTGAAAATCAGGCACAACATTCACCTCGTCCCTGGAATACACGGAGGAAAAGTACTCCGCAAAGAGATCGGCGATCCCCTCAGGATCTTCAGCAGTAGCTCCATTAAAAGATAGCCTCTGAGGAAGGCCTGAACCATCCTTTCTACTATTTATGGAGGACCAAAAATAACGTGGATTATCTGACAGATTATGCTCAATTTTATTAACATATTGTTCATAGCAAATTTTATGAAGCCTCTCACACTGATCTATCAGAGTTGAAAAATGGCAATAGTCAACCTGATCATTGCTCATTTTAAACTTTTTTTGAGCTTTTTTCTTAAAAATTATGCAGCTTCTAAGCTCTGCAGAAAACCAACTTGGGAAGGTAGATGAACGATACCTCTTTAAAGGAATGAAAATATTTATCAATTTATAGATGACATTATAGAATTCTGAAACCATTTCATCCACCGATCCACCCTCAAACAGAGTATCCCAGTTCACGCTTGCCAAGCAGTTATTAATTGACAAATAGTCCCCATTCTTAAAATCAAAGAAAAATTCCTCAAACTCCAACCTGGTCTCAAAGGGCTGCTCCTGTGAAATCTCAAAACTCAATGCCGTGTGACTCAAGCTATTCTCAAAAATCATGTCAATAGCTGGGGATATACAGAGGTTTTCAAAATTACTAAAGACTAAGTCTAACTGAACTCCATAACTGTTAACGACTTGACTATTCTGGAAAAAGTTGTAAAACCCAAAGTTATTTGCAATGCAATGTGCATGATCATTTTCTGGACATTCAACAGTAAAACCCATATTGTCATTACCCCAATTGGCTCTTGGTAGGTTATAATTACCCACCAAAATAAATCAACTACCCTGATACATTTGATATAAAAACTCAACAGTCTGACAGTGATCCTCATAGGCCTGCAAAGGAGATGGAGACGGAATGTAAATGCAACCCAAAATAAGATTTTGATTTCTCGACTTTAAAGAAATGTAAATTTGATAAATATCTGATCCCACAGTCGGGATAAGAATCAAATGTGAAGATAAGGTTTTTCTTACCGCAATCAACACACCACCCCCACGCTCCTTTGTAGTATTAACACCTGGAACCCTATCATGCCTAAAAATATAATATTTATCATTACCAATCTCGGCATCAGAGTAATCTGATGTCAACCATGTTTCACCTATCGTAACAATATCATAGCAGCTACAGCTTAATGCATTTTGAAATTCTTGTAATTTGGTTCTCACGCCACTTGTGTTCAAGTAATATATAGAAACATCTTGATTATTTAAGTTTTCATTATTAAATTAGGTTAACCCACGCTCGAGGCTCCCCCTGACTTGTAAAAATTTCTAGACTGTCCCATCCAAAATTTTCTTAAAACCACGCCCTTAGGCCAAATACCAGGTTGTGCAAGCAAATCCTTAGAGTCAAAATCAACTGTAATTTTAAACGAACTTACATCTCCTTTTACAGGTAAAGGCTCAACTCTTACAAACTTGGCATTAGGGCAGTGCTTTTTAATGTGATTCTCTATAAACCCCGAAGTAATACCCATCTTACCGCGCTCCAAATAAAAATGGGCCTTTTTATCAGAGCTCGCAAAATTTTCATCCCCCTCAAAAATCGCATTTCCCAAAATAATGTTTTGATTGCTTTTACGGTTATGACTTCCTTTGTTGCTTACATTAGAATCTTCTTCTTTTTCTCCATTTCCTTAAGGAAATGGAGACGAAGAATTTACGGGCTACTGGAGCAAACTAATCGAAAATTGAAGTGAGTCCACGAAACTACAATTTTTGAGAAGCGATTAGTTTTGGAGTGTCTTAACTTGCAATAAAAGAAATCGTTGACATTTGCTCTAAAAGGCTAATTTGTCTTTATTGAACTGATGCTGACATTTTTTTTCAGACACATACCGTGACCTGAAGGATATTCCCGATGTACACTCGTAGATACCTGTATTCTTCAAATTTCAAAATAATATTATTTCGTGCTTCTAGATTCATAGTGATATATTTTGATGTTAAAACACGTTTATGTTTTTAATATATTATAATAACAATCCTAGCTTTCATTCATTTATGTCTTCAACTCCTAATAAGAATAAAAAGTAAAAAAAATAAATGAAGACAAAAATCTTAATTTTAAAATTTTTGACAAAATGGCGATGGAAATAATATTATAAAGGATTGTGTTCAAAATTTGCCAGGAGGAAATTCTGAGATAGTTAAGATACCGTATGATGGGAGGATTCAAGAAATAATGAATAATAACCTGTTATGCTTCTTCTTCTCGAACTACTGGAGCAAACTTATCGAAAATTGAAGTGAGTCCCACGAAATTACGATTTTTGAGAAGCTATTAGTTTTGGAGTGTCCTAACTTGCAATAAAAGAAATCGTTGACATTTGCTCTAAAAGGCTAATTTGTCTTTTTTAAACTGATGCTGACATTTTTTTTTCAGACATACCGTGACCTGAAGGATATTCCCTACGTAGATGCCTGTATTCTTCAAACTTCAAAATTCTACGCCTTTGATGTTATTCCACAACACTGTTTTAATAATTATTTTAGAAAAGGCCTTCTTGGCATTTTGGTTCCCTCGGTATTTTCTTTGTATATAATCTGATTATTGATACCAGTAGTATTTAAAATTGAAAAAAAAATATTGTCAGCGGCCAACGCCGACTATTGTGTGATACATTGTATGCACCTGATAACTCATCAACTACATCTACCCCACATTTAGTTAAGTTGTAGAAGGATACCATTTCTGGTAGCTTCTTGTGCGAATTATTAGTAGCATTGTCGTGGTAGAGAGATGAGATAGGAAGAACAACGTTTCCTTTCTTTGGATAATAGGATACAATAGTTTGACCTTCCTGACATCCAAATATACTGGAATTAATTTCTCTATGTCTAGCATCCAAGAATGCTAACGGTAAATCTGGTTTGTTTTTTCTGATTGTTCCCACAGCACTTAATTGATGATTTATACGAAAATTTATCAAAAGATCTCAGCTTGTATAGCAGTTATCTAATGTGATATTACGGTTTGTTTTCGACACTGGAGCAGCTAAACAATCAACTATATCTTTGGGACTATTACTTACTCTAACAGGCTACTGACCCACACAGACTTCTAAATTTAGCCATACATAGGTTCGCGCATCTACCAGAGCATTTTTTTTTATGGCAGTGGCACACACACTAAAGGGAGACCCTATGGCGCTCGACGAGCGGTGTGTGTGCGAAGATGTTGATTGACACGGCTCTTGAATATTTGTAAGTTGTAATTAGTGGGAAACAGATGTTCTGGGAGTGAGTTCCACAGTGATGCAGTGCGCCAGACAAAGGAGTTCTTGTAAAGCGATGTTCTAGGAGTTTCTAGTTGTACGACGTACTGGTGCGCTTTTGCCGTCTGTCGTGACTGTCTGACAGGAGCTGCCAGGGGCGGGATGAGGCGGGCCAAATCCTGGGAACATCTGCCGTGAAAGTATCTGTAAAACAGAGATATCTCGGCTACATGCTTGCGGTGTTCCAGACTATCTAGATTCCGGGTCAACTCCGGGTCGCCGACGAGACGCACTGCTCTCTTCTGTATGGAATCCAGCAGCTTTAGGGTGTGCTTTGGTGCGGCACCCCAGATATGTGAGCAATATTCTAAGCACGGTCTTATTTGCGCTTTGTAGAGCAAGAGCAACTGCTGCGGTGTATAGAGTTTTTTGTTGCGAAATAGCGCACCAAGCTTCTGGGAGGCTGATTTTGCGATGTTAGCAACGTGGTCATGCCAGGACATATTGCTGTTGACCGAGATACCCAGCAGTCCGATTGACGAGGATGAAGGAATGGTCGACCCCGCCATAATAATGTCAGGGCCCGCTGTATTGGCCCTCTTGGTAAATATGGCTGCTTGGGTCTTTGCTGCATTGAACTGGACCAAATTTCGGTCGCCCCAAGTTTGAACTTTCTCCAGGTCTTGATTAATTGCTGTAATCTGCTCCTGTCTGCGGTGATGAGTCTCAGTCGCTGGTAAGGGTTTTTCTGATCTAAAGTGGGAGACAAGGGTACTGTCATCTGCAAAACTGTAAACAGGATTATTTGTTTCGGTAAGCAGGTCATTAATATAGATGAGGAACAGAGTTGGTGAAAGTATTGCGCCCTGAGGCACGCCCGCGTTGATGGTGAATGTGTCCGAGATGTGTCCATCGACTGCAACGTGCAGAGATCGGCTCTTAAGGAAACTGGCAAGCCAGCTGCAGAGAGAGGCTGGCAGTCCGAATGACGGTAGTTTGCTGAGCAGTCCGTCATGCCAAACTCTGTCGAATGCCTTTGAAATATCCAACGCAATCGCTCGAGCCTCTCCGTAGTTCTCAATTGCCCTACCCCATATATGAGTGACATAGGCCAATATATCTCCTGTCGATCTCTCTTTGCGAAAGCCGTATTGATTATCGCTGATTATTTTGTTGTTCTCGAAGTACTTGAGCAGTTGCTGATTGACTACACGTTCCATGACTTTGGAGATTATTGGAAGCAAGGCAATTGGACGATAGTTTAAGGGCGTGGTTTTCTTGCCCTTTTTTGGAACAGGTTGCACTCGAGCGACTTTCCAAGAAGATGGGTAAATCCCTTTTCCGTAAGACAGAGAAAAAAGCCTGGAAAAAACGGGTGTTAGTTCGCATGCACCTTTGTGCCATATTTTGCTGGCTTATCTTCGTCCGTTAGATACTCAGATGGCGAGCAAGCAGACTAACAGTTCACAATTAATTTATCATTTAAGGCACTGGTGTGGGCTAACTTATCCAGCTTGACTGGATTAGTTTTCTTGTCGAAGCTTAGACATAGCATCAATAATTCAAAACACCTTTGGCTCATTGTGCACCGAAATATGTCCATTCCGGTACCGTGAAAATTCCAAAGTTCTTCCAGATTCCGATGATTATTTTTGAAAACACCCGCCAAGTATATAAATTTCAAAACTGCTCCGACACAGCTTTTTCACCATAATGTGCAGAATATTTTCATTTGGCAGATTTGCGGCGATCTCTTGATTTTTGCTCTCAGCTATATCGGCCATCATTTGTTGGTCAATAAAGAGCAAAACACATTTTAAAGGTCCTTTGGCCGTTTTTCCATACATCTTGACCCCAGGTGAGGTGTCTCAAACTAACATTTTTATTAGGAAATCCTTTCAACCATTTTGTTTCGTTTTCTTCCCGAAAATAAGACTTCAAGACTTTTTGCATTTTCATAACTCTCACCGTCTTGTTCTAGATCAGAATAGTCACTACAAACACTAATGTTGTCTATTTCTTTCTCTACATGTGAATCGTCAAGGTGACTTGGCTCATCAATTTCTGCTTCCTCCCAGAGAGCAAGAGACGTATCTGCTCTTTTTCATATTCTCCCATATTTGAAGCAATCTAATTAAAAATTGAATAACTCTTAATATACGACAAAAATAGTTTCATAGATAACTTGACCTCAAAAAATGGCAACAATTAAAAAAAAATCGCTAATGTAAAAAAAGTTACGAGTTGCGACACGTGGGGTGTGGCAAACTACTAACACACAGGCGCCGAACGGCGCCAATAATCCAGGAGGCAGTGACGATTTTCGGTACTTATTTCCCCACTCAGCAAACATGGATAGAATTCTTCGATTAGTAATTCTGAACAAAATTCATATATATTTAGGGGGGTTTCCAATGGGTTGAGGCGGAAAATGCGTCAGAACATACGAATACACTGCCCTTTTTTTTCAGTGATAAAAATAGTTTCAGTAGTAAGAGGTATACTGAAGAAGTATACTGAAGTTAATTAAAAAAAATAGTCTGGCTAATCTGTGTGTATGAATAATATGCCTGGCAGGTGAAGAACTGAAATGTTTTCATCAAAAAAATTTCCCTCATTTTTGCAGTCATGAAAATTTATCACATGCCTATATTATAATAATAGCTTAAAATACAATCTGGCTAATGTGGCACCCCCCCAAAGCCTTGCCAGACTCGTCTAATGATCGTCAGACGCGCTAAATTCGGCATGTTCGATTACTATACAGGTGATTAGTGTCATACGTACATTTGCTCATTGAAGAGAGCATTAAACAATGAAATACAAAAAAGCAATAACTAATAATTCGGCACATTTCGACAAAGTCAATTGCGAAAAATTGGCTTCGACGCTTTCTTGCATATAACAAAAAAACTCATGTTGGCGCCATTAATTTTCTCTATACACACGTCTTTCTGCCACGAATACTAGGGTCAAACTGCCGGTCGATCAGTGTTGCCAACCTTTGAGAATAAAATTTCCCACAAAGACGGTCAAAATTTCCCTTTTAACAAAACATTTACCACGAATTCTAAAAAGGATGAAACACTAGAGACAAACCACGCTGGAAATAGTATCTTTACTTGGGTATTATTTGTTTCTAAGAAAAAAAAACAACAGAGATAGGGATACAAGGGACAGGGGTCTAGGCAGCTATTCTCAGGTAACTCGCATTCTAGCGTCGCGACTTTATCTAAATACCCTCATGTTACTATTCCACTTCTCGTTTAACTACCTGACTTGTCAGTCTGGCAAGGCCTTCGTGATTATAAATGTCAGCCAGACGTGTACTTTCTATGACATTTTAGTATAATCTATCATGTGACAAATTTTCAAATCCGGGAAAATACGAGTAAAAATTTTCCATTTTTTCCATTTTGAAGATGCCGCCAGACTCATTTGCCAATTTCGTAAATCAGCCAGACATATTTTTAATTACAGTTTATAAATGTATCAATTTTTATGCTAAATTTCAAGCCGAGAAAAATAAGGGTTACGGATCCGCAAAATCGGTAAAATTTATAAATTCGGCATTTTTCAGCCAGTCTCACTTTCTGCTGTCTGAGATAAGCCAGACTGCTATTTTCATAAACTTTATGTTCCTCTTTAGTAAATGTAAAATATATATGACTGGGAAAATAAGTGGACTTGTATTTTATTTTTATTTTTTGAATCCATCCAAAAAATGTAGCCAGACTCAAAAATTCTTGTTTTTTGTCGCTAAGAGAACAGATTAAAACATATACTGTGTACCGCCTTATGATATTTTGAGTGGCCCCCACACCCCACGTATCGGATGCCGAGTTAATTTGGATCCGTTATCACAGTTTATACCGTTCGGGTACGGTATAAACTGTGCCCTTACATAGTGTTAAATGTACCCGCACAAAGCTGCAAATTGCTGTAACTTATAGGTACTATTTATGATTATTGATAAAAGGCCAAGAACATAGAAATTATTCCAAAGTATGAGGTTAGCAAAAATACTTCGTATACATTGCTTAGTTAGGCTGTTATAAATGTCGAACTTATAACGAGAATAATACACAACCTACTTTAAATCCAGGTAACATTTGAATAATACTTAAACATAGAAATTCTTCTATTCTTGCATTGGTTTACGTTCAAAGACAAATCAAAGAAACAATGACAAATTTACTCGAATGATAACTTTTATGCATGGCAAATTAGGAATTTTTTGGATTCAACGGCATTTACGTTTTATCATGCACATCGATGTGTTTTATACAATTTGTAGGATTTACTTTACCCTGAATCAGCATATTGGCAACAATAGAAAAATAATGGTTAGTTTTACTTTAGGTCACTGTGTATGAAAGAATAACTTGAAATTCTTACTACATTCTCGCCACGGTCACCTAAACGGTTTTTGCACAGCCTGCGGAACGACCTTTTACTTCTGTCTCAAATGTACCTTCAAAAGTAGGTTAATTCCGAGCCATAATTTTTTCCGAAATAGGTAATTCCTAAAAGATGTTAGTTAATACAGTTTTTTGGTGGGGTGCCAATTTATATTATTATTTCATGAAATTTTACAACCCTGATGGTCGACAAAAAGAGGAGATACACTCTAATCAACTAATTGATCAGGCAGGGTAAGTACTTTTTTGATAGTTTTTATTGTCTTTTCTATTGCTTACTGTCCAAACAACTGCTTTTAAAAAAAATATATATGAAATCTAAGAATAAGTAGAATATTTAGAGTTTATAAGTGATTTGCAAAGGAATATAATTCATATAATTTCCTGGGAATTTATATTTTTAAAAGTTTAAGTTAACCCTTATAAAGGAATGGAGCACCAAAGAAATAAAGAATCACCAATTGTCCAGCAACCGTGATTAGTTTACTTGGTAACATCCAAGCAAAGATCTAGATTTCTAGTCAAAAGTAAGTTTCTTTGATGAAAGTAAATTCAACGTAAAGAGTATTATTGAAAGGATATAGTTTTAGGTAAATGTTCATTATTTAACTTTTGCTATCGTAGACGTTGTCGGAAGGTGGTATTTTTTAAATATTAAAATAGAATTAGCTTATTTGGTTGTAAGACATCTTACTTAGATTCCCTATATCTACCTTATTGTTTACCCAATTTCGATTATTCCTAGAAAAAATAAATTCACACCCCCTCTTTTAAATTGGCTTGGTTCAGTTGTAAATATTTTGTTTCTCTATAAATCTGTATGTTATTTCTTAAAATATCGTTGTGAATATAACAAATAAAACTACATCTTATATTAAGGATTCTTGGCAACTAATGGAAAAAACTTAAAATATTAGACTATTCGATGATTATATAATCATATTCTCGAATGTAGATTCTCTATACACAAACGTCCCATTGCAACTTACTCTAGACATTTTACGAAAAAATGAGACGTAACTAATCGCATACGCCATCGAGCTGATTTTAAAATTGACTATTTTACATATAATAATAATTACTACAAACAAATTAAGTGGGGCGCTATGGATACTTCCATTTCAAATGTAATCGCTCAAATGGTGTTGGAAGAGTTGGAGAATTAAGTTATACCTCTACTTGCATATAAATTACCCTTTTTACAGGTATTTCGATGACTGCATCAGAGCAATCCCAAAAAATATGCTAGATAACATTTTTAGCTACTTTAACTCATATAATCCAAAATTAAAATTTACTATTGAAGCGGAACAAGATATAACAATTAATTTTTTAGCTATGATATTACACCATGTCGGATGCCGAAAATAATATCAAAGCAGAATGGTACACTAAAAAAACCTAAAAAAAGTAGTAACTAGTTACTATCTCGTAGACGAGGAGAACGTTTTTAAAATAGTATATTATTTTATATGGAGGAAAAGTGATACTTTTCATGGCGCGCCCGTGTTTAACAGCCGAACGGAGTGAGGCTGGTAATAGAGAGCAAGCCATGAAAAGTAACTTTTCCTCCAAATAAAATATGCTCTTTTTTCTTCAAATGTCGACAAATTAATGCAAAAACATCTGTTTTGTAATAATATCTAATTATTATTAAAGATAAGTGGGTTCGCAAGGCGGCTTTGACCGGTGTCGGTGAATAGGCACAGGTTGTTGCTATAGTAATGCAACATAAAGCTGTCAGTGGACACTGTCAACAATAATTAATTTTTTAAGATTGCGTCTCCGATTGCGTTTTAATTCCGTATTGATAAGCAGTTATTGAATAAGTTCGATTAAATAATAACCAATTTGTTCCTAAATTAGTGATTTTTAGAAATGCAGTCACAAATTGAGTGATAAATACAAATAGTAGTGTAATAAATCTTGATGACGCTTATTTTGTTGTCTGTTTGTATTGTCTCTACGTTGCTATGACAACACTTTTACCTCCGCCGGCGGAAAAGTGAAAAGTAAAGCTCCGGCGTAGGAAAAACGAAACTTTACGGCCGCCTACACAGTCGAGTAATGACGGATTTACTGACGTTTGAAGAAAAAAATTATTTCTTACAAGCAGGTTACAAGTACAACTGACTAACATAGGCGTTTCACTTATATTTATAAACTAATAAATGCTTATGTCGCATGAGAATAAAGATATGGAAATCTAGGAAGGCTGACGTAAGCTGCAGAATTGCAGTTTCTATGGGAATGTAACTCCTCCCGACGTAGATGAAAGCACATCCTGTGGTTGTGATTTCAAAATTAAAAAATGTTATCGTTTGACTCATTTTTGGCAATTATTTGGACCTTCCTAAATCTTTTCTGAAAATATTTAAATATAAAATATAATAATAATAATACAATAATAATATAGATTAATATGGTCCAAAAGCTGGTTCTTCTGACATAGATCGGGTTGGATATTTCTAGAAGGCTTCTTCTTTGCTCTTCGAGTTTGGCCTGTATTTCTTTCGTTTCCATTAAATTGACAGAATTTAAATCAATTGCAGGTGGATTGAAAGATACGGGTCCATGCTGGATTGTTCTGGTCAAATTTAGTGAAGGTAGATTAATTTCACTGAAAGGCAAATTGCTAGGTTTATAAGATTCAAGAATAATTGATTTTATTTGAATCTTGCATTCATTGGGTACTTCTAGTAGATAGGATCCTAAGAGTGGAACATTATTTCTTAGATTTCGGCAAGTCGATGTACTGACTATTCGGTTTGGTACAGTGACGAGCCATTTTCCATCAATAGTATTTGTGGATTGTATCTCGTTCAATTGGATTTTGAATGGGTGGCAAGTGGTGACGTTTGATTCTTATTTAATCAGCTGAACGGCACATGGTGGATTGGCTTCCAGGTAAATGCTGTGGGCGTTTCTTCACAGGTACTCATTGGTCGAAATTTGGAGACATCTTTGGTCCATATAGGCATACTTAGAGTTGCTTAGTGCGAGGTAAGGTTTATAAGGAATGTTAATTAGAAACGACTTGTTATTTGGGAATGGTATTGAGTATAGATTAAAATATTGATATATTTCAGTCTCGACAAGTGGAAGTTCTAATATAAATACAATATTGAAACCCTTTAAGAAACTCTTAATTTCAATTAGTTTTTCAAAGCTCAGTATATTTTGGGAATTAATTGATAGTGGTAATTTATCTGAGCTTAAATGAGAGCTTAATGCCTTAATTTCTGACAAGAGTTCATATGGATCTACTATGGAATTATGGAGAATATTGATCATTGCAAAGGTTATTGCAACCTCTGATTCAGTCTTATTTTCTGAATCAAACAGAGAAGTGCTCTTAGGCACTAAAATTTACCATAGGGCTAGTTCTAAAGTCAATTTGTAAATAAAACAAAAGCTTTAGTATTATATGAATATTTTAATAAGTTATTTTACCTGAAAATAACTAGAAGCTCATAAATATACAAAATATAAACAATAAGTGAATATACGTAGTCAGTGCTACGATGTGAAAAATATCAGTCCAGGCAAATTTCGACCTTGAAAAATATAACATAAATAATACTCTTAAAACCTAAATCATTGCGTACACAATGGTAGTACTAAACTAATGTATGGTTATAAACATAACCTTGAAACTATA
>MU187453.1:0-35558 GCA_016904865.1 Pissodes strobi | reverse complement strand
ATTACTTATTAAAAGGACTAAAGAAAAAAAAAAAAAAACAGTATGATAGAGAAGTATCCACCAGCTGCCAACTGCAATGTCCTCAGACCATCAAAATTAAATCTCGAAGAGAGTACTAAATCCTGCCAAGACAACTACTGTATCAATTACAGAAACAACTATAGTCCGTGGGATTAGTGCCTTAGCCCTCCCTTTCAATAATTTAATTAGCCAACCGTCTGAACTAGAATTATACGTTCAAAATTAGTAGAGAAAAAAGGTAAACAGTTCAATAATAGAGTGGGTACAGGATTATAAAATCCCTTTCAATAGGACACCACTCCGGTTAGCAAAGTAGAAGACTACATAGGACGGCAAAAAATTTAATTTCAAAATACGCATTCTTGGGGAAAACTGATCTCTTAAAGATGCATGTTTCCTTATCCCTATGCACAGTAGTCAAAAAAAGTTGTTAAGATTCGTTTTTTGCAACGTACTATACCAATTTAATTGTGTTTCATTTGGTTTATGTACAGCTCTATATCTTTTCACAAAACTGAAACCAGTTGTAAGATATGTAAAATTAAAGGGTATAAAAACTGTACTCTACTTAGACAATTGGCTAGTTATTGGTAATTCAAAAGAGAATTGCTTAAAAGTATAAATAAAATTACATAAACATTACAAGATTTAGGTTTTATATAAAAAAAGCGTAGTTATTCCCCCTCAACCATGCTCACTTTTGGGGTTTGTAAAAGAGAAAAGGGACCTACTGGCAGAACAGTCTATTATCTTTACCCTGAAAAATACTTACTCACATCTCCTTGCGGAGAGAAACAACCATTGTGGAAGAAAATTTCTCTGGCTGTAGGGAAATTACGAAGTTTCCTGAGAAATTAAACTGATTATTTTTTATTGCAAACTATAGAACCGTAAAAAAAAAAAAAAAAAAAATCGATACGTATTTTTTTATTTCCCCTAAAGATGAATATTACAAGTGCTATACCAGTTTTTAGTTTTGTATATATAGATATAACATGCATGGTGTGACGTAACAATTCATGTGTATTATGAACGTCATAAGCACATCTCAAGGCGTTGTATCTGCCCCATTTTTCGGCTTAGGGAAAAAAGAAAAAACATTTGTTTACTTATTTTTCATGGGCTATCGAAATCAGCAGTAATAAAAAAAAAAAAAAAAAAATTGATGAAACTTCCTCATTGTCAGGAGAGCTATTCTATAACAAAGCGTACCTAATGAAGCGAAAAAAGTGATTATTTCTTCATTGACAGATAGCGCCCTCAAACAATACGGAAATACTTACAATAAATAGGGGAATTTCTGTTTTTCTAAGCGCCAACAAATATATAATAAAACCGTAAACTTATTCTTGAGCTCCTAAATATTCAATTGTCTTCGGAGTCATCCTACTCAAACAAAAGACGAAGCGGTTATAAAAAGTTTTCTCAATGGAACATTTAACATAAGACCCCCAAAATCAAAACACTCAATTACTTGGGATTCCTACCCAGTTCTACAGCGCTTAAAGAGCATGTACCCTCACGAATTCTTAAATCTACAAATCTAACTTTAAAGCTAGTAACACTCTTAATACTAATAACGGCACACAAATCACGGACAACCCGGAAGTAAAAATAGACAATATTTTTGAATATGAATACGTAATTGAAATCAGATTCCCGGATAAAATAAAAGCAAGTGTCTTAAACAGGCTTCAACCTAGTTTGATATTACCTTATTTTATTGATCAACCTGAACTATGTATAGTCACACTATTAGAGACTTACATAGAACGCATAAAAGGAAAAAGGGTGCTACCAGTCAATAAAAGGTGAATAGTTCGTTGTATTAGCAGATACAATCGATCGTACCCTCCACTGTCTGCAATTGCAGTTGCAGCTAGTGAACATACCTATTTTTTTGTTCAAAAACAGAAATTACGGCATTCACAGATACTGTAAATATGCTAATAGATCGTTGCATTTGCAGATGCAATCGATACCACAAGTAGCAAAATCAAACAAAATGTAATACTCACTCACAAAAAGCCCTATCACCCAGACAACAGTCAAACCATTAGCAGATGGGTCAAGTTAATACTAAAAGCCAGCAGTATAAACACGGAAATCTTTGGGGCACACAGCACGCGACACGGGGCAACTTCAGCAGCTCAAAGAATGGGAGTTACATTACAAATCATTCAGAAGACAGCTGGCTCGACAGAAAAATCAAAAGTATTCTCGAAATTCTATAAAAAAACTTGGCGTGGGAAATCCCACTGGATTGGCATCTTGTTTATTGAACCATAAACTCTAAGGAATCATATAAATATTAAGCTACAATTATAACTTACTTACCAACTTGTTATAATATTACATACGAATATTGGTATAGTATTAATAATAAGTTAAAGGTTAATATCAGTTAAGCGTTAAACATGATATATGTACTTTCATGATGTGTGCTATTAAATCTAATGGTTATAAATTTGAATTTTAGTTTATAAAAAGGGCCTTACAAATCTAGGACTACAGAAAACTCGCAGTTTTCAGTTAATGTAGATTACATCGCAAATACTATAAACATCTACAAAGTGTAATGAGGGATGGCGGAGATGCGAAGGATAATTACAAGATCAATCGACTTACCTGTAAGGAAGATCGATCGGAATTATCCGAGCATCTCCGCCATCCCTCATTACAAACCCACCCAGTCTTTACCTTCTCCCGATCACTCCAAATGCAATGTAATCAAAAATCTCACGTACCAAAATGGTAATGACGCATCAAGGCGATGCATGAGTTTGAGCGGCTAGCCAGGGTCGGCTGAATCACCATGTTTTTAGATAACTTCTTTAAAAATTGTACCGATTGGGAAAAAGTTGTATACTACAAAGTGTAATGAGGGATGGCGGAGATGCTCGGATAATTCCGATCGATCTTCCTTACAGGTAAGTCGCTTGATCTTGTAAATATATCTTCATCTTCTTCCGTGTATATTTGGTTCCGTGTTTTACAGGTTGTTTGAAGAATTTTTTTTCTTTGGAAAAATGTTTTTAAAGGGTCTCCCTATAGTTGTAATTACTTTCATGCTATTTGGATTTTCGTACATTATAGGTATTGTAGCGTAACGAGTAACTATTTGTTTGTTTCCGCAATCTATAACTGCTAATAAGTGTTCTAATAAATCCATGCCTATTATTCCATCAAAGTTATCATTAAAATCTAGGACATAGAATTTATAATATTCATTTACTTTGAATATTTTAAAAATAGGAATTATGATTGCTTCGTTATGATGTGATGTTGATTGTATAGTTTGGGTTAGTTACATTTAAAGGATGGGAATATCGGTATATGCATTAGTTCATTATGCGTAGAAGTCGCATGTGCTGATCGCACTAAAAATTGTTCTATCGTAATTGAGTTTGAATACATTTTATAAGCAATATTAGGTTTTATAAAGCTTCTATCGCTACCAGTGTCGATTAGAAATTTTGTATTAATTTCTGGTAATATGATAGTTGGTAAATCATTAATTATATAATTATTTACTAAAATTAAGTTGGGGGTCTGGAATTTGAGTATTCCGAAAATTTTCGTTATTCGAATATTGATTTTTATAATTCGAATTATTTTGATAAGTATCATTTTCATAATACATATTTTCGTAAAAGTCTTGTTCTGAGATGTTTGTATCAGATTGGGTATTTTCATATTCTGGACAATAATATTGATTGTCATATAATTGATTATCAGAATAATCAATTTGTTCTGGTTAGTTTTCAGAATAATCGGGTAAATTGTTTAGAGGTTCAACCGATTGATTGAATAATTCTTCAACAACGTATTTTTGTCTTGGTTGTTGCGCGTTTCTTCAGTGTTTCCAGAGGAAACATCCATAGGTTCAGGTTGTTGCGTTCTTATAATTGAGGATGTTCGCTTGTCATTGACATAATTTGAATTATTAAAATAATTTGGTTGGGGTCTAAAATTATTTTGAGTTTGTCTTTGCATAGAATTTGCAAAATTTGGTCTTGGTTGAAATTGTTGATTAATTGGTCTGTTTTGGATAAAACTTGGATTATTAGAAGTCCATCTATTAAATCCTAAAAATTGCGGTCTGTTTGCAAAAGTATTATTTCTAGGAATAACTTGTGAACTATGTAAACTCGATTGTGGACTATGTACCACATTTATTGGAGTATTATCAGAATAATACGTTCGATTAATATTTGGTGATTTTTGTACATTAGAAGGTATTATTGTAGTCTTTGTATTTAAATTTCCGCGATTCTTAAAATATAAGAAGTTTTCTTCCTCTTGAGCGAAGCACATCGCTTCTTCGAGTGACGTTGGATTTTTTAAACGTACCACTAATTGCATATGATAACTAAGTCCATTTATAAGTGTTTTTAAAATTAAATTACTGTACTCGCTTATTTTTAATAGTTTAAGTTGTCTGGTATGGTTAGACATATTTACTTTTGAAAATAACAAACTTCTCGCATCTTGTAATCTAATACCAAATTGTTGCGGAGTTTCATTTTTTTCCGGCTTTAACGTAATAATATCTTGTATTACACAATCGATTGATCTTTTATCGGAAAATGTATTAATTATGGCTTCTTTGACTGAATCCCAAGTTTGTAATTCTATTCTAGACGCTATTAGATCTGCAGCTCTACCAACTAGTTTATTTAAGATTGTATCGAATAAACAAACATTTATTTGTGCAGCAGGATTAGCTACATCTTTATGATTATTAATGAAATTGTCACACGCATTAATAAAACGATTTATCTGTTTTTGATTTCCATCAAATAAAGGTATGTTTTCGGCTTTGTCCCTAATTAACGCATAATTAGGGTTTGCCATTTTGTTATTTTAATTATTTACTTATTAACTAATATTTAAAAATAAAGACTAGAATAATTAAAATTATCAGATCTTCCAATTTATACGAGAAAGAAATAATAAATCGATAAGTTAATCAATAAAAGGATATTAAAGTAATGATGCACTTACAACAATAGAAGTACGACGATTTTCATTCTTAACTGCTAGGCCCAATAGGAGGAGCGATGCTTGTCTCTTCCCTGGATTAACGTATAAGTCTCAGGACGATGCTTGTTCCCAATTCTCGCACCAATAGGACGTTGAGCGATGTTTGTCTCTTCTTCCCTGGTCTGGTTACTTGATTTACTTATGATGCTCGGGACGATGCTTGTTCCCAAGTTCTCGCGCCAATAGGACGTTGAGCGATGTTTGTCTATTCTTCCCTGGTCAGGTTGAATTGCCTTGCACCAACTTGATTAGAAATTTCGGAATTGCCACAAATCGTTAAAACGAACATAGATCGATATGCTCGATGCACGGAAAATCTGCTTGACAAATCCTACTGACTGCGCCAGTTACTATCTCGTTGACGAGGAGAACGTTTTAAAAAAATTTATTTCTTACAAGCAGGTTACAAGTACAACTGACTAACATAGGCGTTTCACTTATATTTATAAATTAATAAATGCTTATGTTGCATGAGAATAAAGATATGGAAATCTAGGAAGGCTGACGTAATCTGCAGAATTGCAGTTTCCATGGGAATGTAACTTCAATCCTCTTTTTTCATGTCAAAGTGGTATACTGCTTTATTTATCTTACAGATATTATTTCGAGATTGGTTAACCACAAAAAAAGAAAACATAACTTCAAGTCGAAAGACCTGTATGATGTTTTTGCATGAACCAGTTTAACTTTAGTTTCGTTATTAAAGTGGGTTCGACAACAACGTGTCCAGAACTTGAATTGTTATTGCAGTCCTATCTGTAAAAACGCATGGCATATTTTCAAAAAAAGGACATGTAGAAAAATAACGAACACCACAAACAAAAATATTACTTGTCGGTAAATTCACTAACCTGGAATTGATTATTAACTAGTAAATTATTTTCTAACAAAACATATTTTTCGTTCTTATCTCAATAATAATCCGTACTTCCTTACGATAAAATAAAGTTTTGCGATGACGACAATAATTAATATTGTCTAAATGTCCTATTATCGCATAAGGAAATCCAAAATATTTTTTATGTGCGAACTACACAGCTTACTACGTCAATTGTTTTGGACTTATTACGTAATAATAGTTATTACATCACTAGTTATATAATGAACTAGTTACACCACTAGTGATGTATATGTCTCTTATTACGCAAATCATTTTTTAACAATCCATTTGACAAAACGTGTTAAAATCAGAATTTTAATGCCATTATTAAACTGTTTTTATTTAAATAAAAATTAGGTTTTTTTTAATTAAAAGGGAGGTAGTTGAAATTATGTATATAAAGGTGCGTCCAGACTTGTGACAAAACCCCGTGACGTGACAGCGTCGCGAACATATTCACGACGAGGCGAACTTCGATGTGTGTCATCAGTCATCGTCGACTGCCATCCTCGCGTGTCATCGTCGCGTATCATAGTCCCGTTCACAGCGTTCCACTCATTTAAATAAAAAACAGTCGGTCATCATGGACGTTGCAGCAGCAGCGTACATAGTAATAGATCATTTATTGCGTAATTCTATAAATGTTAACGTTGTCTCCTGTTCCCATTCCATCTTGATATTAAAAAAACAAATACTAATTCGAAACAAAATAGCCGCTACACTGGTTAAAATACAATTAAATATGCAAAACGTTCTGATGATACGCGGTCCCGTCCAGACTTGGCGAACCAAGCGGCGTAGCATCCCTTTGATGCGACGCCAAAATACCGACAGATCATGGAACGGAGTGATGACACGCAGTAAACGCGGCGATGTCACGCATTGCGGTTACGGAGTACCGTCCAGACCTTTCTTTTTAAGTATATGGTCCAGACTATACGCGATGAGGTTCGCGGCGGTGTCACGATACGCGGTCTTGTCACAGGTCTGGACGCACCTTTACACGTACGCAATAGCGTAGTACACTCGTGAAATTACCGCGACTGAAAGCAAAATTTACGAACTAAACGATTTTTCGAAAAAGGGGAATATGTATATTATAGCAACAAATATTCATGTGTCTGAGGGCCATTCTCTATAGCCTGTTAAGCTTAAGGTAGAATTATTGTTTTCAATGATAGAAGCATATATACAGATTTAGTACCGTATGATAATTATATTATTCTTTAGAAGGTTCGAAGTGGTATACCAGTGGACATATATCAACTACAGCTGGGAATCAGTAGAACAGTACAATAGAGCAATTCAGACTGGAACCTATATTCCAGCTAATAATGCTCCTACAGGAATGAAATTTTACCAAAACAAGATGTTTCTAACGATACCGAGGTTCAGGAATGGAATACCAGCAACTCTAGTATCTCTAGGTATGCTCCATTATTTGTAAGTACGCCAAACATACATTGATATGACTTCGTATATACTTGTAACAGCAATACGGGCAAGTTTTGAGTAAGTAGTCTTAGGTCAGTTCTGCTACAAAACAGTTGAATGTAGTTTCCGAAAATGACAGATGACATTTTTGTGCAGGCAGCGGTTCATGAATGAGATTTCCTTTAAAACCTAATAAAAATCAAAATCGTAATTAGGGCTAAAATTTGTATACTTTTAAAATTTCAACGACCAAACAAATTTGATGATGGGATCAGATGCCGAAACTATTAAAATGGCGTAGCTCACATGGTCGAGAAATGATAGATCACCGTATAGGCAAAAAATGTCTGAAAATATATGACAAGTGACAAAACTTAGAGCTTAAAGTATTAGATATACTACTTAGTAAAATACGAGGTAAATTATTAGCATTGGCTTCTACTGGTGCATATGGCGAACGTGTTGTTCCTTACGGAGATATTTGAATATTAAATCTGGCATAGAAAGTAACATACATTTAAATATTGCCCTTCAAATCACTAAGTAGTTTTTGAAATATAGTGTATAATGTTAGCACCTTTAACTTATTTGCTTCCTGCACACAAACAAATGTTAAACACAAAAGTTGTAGCAATTTGCAACGTATATTTTTGTATCTACAAGATATTGCTGAAACGAGCGACAGTTTAAAGTAATATATTTTTAAATAGAATATTCTATATATTAATGGTTTTTTAGATTCTACCTTAAATTTTGAACAAAATTATACATAATACCATAAACCCCACCGTATTTGGAAGCGGATTGTTTTCGAGGTCTTTAATAATCCCACTATAATAATTGGAACTGTTAACCTGGTTTCCTCTACAACTAAGCACACAATAAATACTTATTTGATATTATGAGTTGATCTTTTAACTCAAATAAATTACACAGCTTTAAAGTAGCACTATATTTTGGAAAACACTAACAAATCAACGTTAGAACGTTACAATTATTACAAAGACTGTTCCATTGATATTTATTAGTTTACGTGCGAATCGAAATAAAAGAACGCACTTGGCAAAGGTATTTCAGCTTCAAAAGCAATTTCTTAATATTCAAGTAAGTTATTTCATAAGCCAGAACAAACAGCATTTAAATTAAATATCTTCCAGTGTACAGTGTTATCCAACGAGGACTAGACAAGGCGATTTTTTGACTTTCCTTGTACTTTCATAAAAAAACTGAAATAGCCATCTTATGTAATTTTCTCCCGCGAATTCGGATATGTTCAGTAAAAAACAATTGAGCATCAAATGAAAGTGCTAGGGCCTACTTTGATATATTTTTTAAATGGAACACCCTGTATATTACTAAATTTTTGGACTCTCTAGAAAAATCTAAACACATTTTGTGTATAATTTTATATGCCTATCTTTAGCTGTTTACCAAATATTCAGGGCCAGATTAAGCTTCTGCGGGGCCCGGGGCTCAGTTTATATATGGGGCCCCCTTTGGAGGGGGCCAATAATTTATAGGATACCCAAAATTGGTATAAAGGGAAAAATGTATTATTTTCGGATTTGCACACTCGCGTAAGTAAAAAGCACTGCATAACCCATCATAAACCATATTTATATATTAAAAGTATATTAAAATATGTATATTTCATGGATTTTTTCTAGCTTTTAAAGTAGAAAATGTTTCTATTATATCATCAAAGCTCAGTGAACACAAAAGATCATTCTCAATACTCATTAAAGTTAAATGGGACAGTCTGTTTTCACCCATACTTATTCTGTATTTGTTCTTTATGAATGACAATTTTGAAACTGATCTTTCGGTTTCACAGTTAGTGATCGGAATACATAAATAAATCCTTAAAGCTATATAAACTTCCGGAAACACATCTAACAAATCTTTTTCAATTAAAAGGCTTAAATGGAAAGGGACACTGGTGATAGGTTCATTATTTTTTAATGTTTTTAAATATGCAGAAAACTGAAGTAGTTCTTGAACCAAGTTGTCTCCTAAATCATCAGAATAGTGAAAAGTTAGGTTTCTAGCTTTAGTAGTTATCTCTTCAGTGGAAAGGATGGGTAATTGACCAATGAATCCAAAAATGTCGCTGACTTCCTTGTAAGCTATATTACGTTTTTCAAGCTCGGATCGAATTTTATCTATTATCGGTAGGTACGATTCTATGCGAAATTTATCTTGACCTTGTCGCGGTATTTCTGTTGAACCATCTCCTAATTTTTTGATGCCTCTACGTTCATGCCCATCTTTGTAAAACATATTTAAAACTGAAGACATACCTTTGGCTTTTTTCTCTAAAGATTCGAATTGGCCTCGTAGGTCGCGAATAAACTCTATCAACGACACTAACATTTTTTGTCCTTTTATGACATCAACACCGGGTTTTTGTAGGTACTTACTTGTGACATCAAATCGCTCCAACAATTGATTCCAGAACGTAGTCATAAAAGCTGTTTCAAGTCTTGTAATTTTTTTCTTTAATGAAAATGCGTCATCTTTCGTATCTTTTTTTTTCTGAAGGGCTATCGGCTAATTGTTGTAAATCATTGAAAATGCCATCATAATTGCTGACGAGAGATTTTACTGCTTGTTCGCGACAGGACCATCTTGTCACAGAGAGTGACTTTGCAACTAATACTTTGTGTTCACTATTTTCTTCATTTTGTTATTTGATGTTTTTAAAAAAAAATTCCCAGCGATGTGTAGATGCAACAAAAAAAGCATATAATTTCGAAAAATCTTATGGCTTCAACACATTCATCAAAACTAGATTCTCCAACTAAATTTAATGAATGAGCTGCGCAAGGGACATAACGGGCAAGTTCATTCCTTTTCTTGATTTCTGCTTGAAGACCTTTATATTTGCCACACATGTTACTAGCATTGTCATAAGTTTGTCCTCTGCAATTTTCAATTTTCTCAGAGTTGGTAAGTAAAAGAAACAAAATTTCGTCCGCCAGCGATTTTCCTGTGTGACTACGAATAGGAACAAAGCAAAGAAATCGTTCTAAAACTTTTCCATTCCAACAGTATCTAAATACAACAGACAACTGATCTACATGAGTGAGGTCAGGTGTAGAGTCTGCAATTATAGAATAATATGTTGCCTCCTTAATTTAATTTATAATTTTGTCAAACAGTTTTTTGCCCATATGTCTGATCAATTCTTCACAAACGGTCTTAGAGAGATAGGACAATCTGCCTTTGCCCTTCTGTCCAAAATTTTCCAAATATTGGCATAAAAAAGGGTCGAATTTTGAAATTAATTCTAGATTTCCTAAATAGTTGCCATTATGTGGAGAACCTAATATTTCGTCATCACCTCGAAAAGCTAGACACCTTTGAGCAATAAATTTGACAACCTCAACAACACGTTTAAAAACATTTTTCCATTACACGATTTCTTTGTTTAATGATTTTGTTATTTCTACATCTATTTTGGAAGAAAATAAATACGTTTTCCAGGTTAAAATATTTTTACGATGCTCCACAAAATGCTCGTGAGATTTTACTTTTTCCTCTGCCTTTTTCCAATCAGAAAATCCGGTTGTAAATAATTTTTTTTTTGGTCTGAACAAAACAGTTTACAAACAAAACAATAAACTAATCCATTTGATTTTGAATACATTAACCATTTTCTTACATATGATTCCCCGTTTGACTGTCGAGTTTCGAAAAGTTTCACTGATAAAAATCGATTTTGTTTTTCGTATTTTCTTATTGATGCTTCAAACTTTCCATCATTATTTTGGAAGTAATCTGGACCTCTTTTCAAATAAGCTTGTCTAACATAATCATTCATTTTTGGTGGCCATAATGCTGGGTCTTGCTCAATTCTTATTTCTTCCGGATAAAAGACTTCAATTTCAGTTTCAGGCGTCTCCGTTGTTTCTGATTGCTCAACAGTTTCTTGCCCATTGCTATTTTTGTCACTTGACAAACCGATACTAGTGATGTTATTTGAAGTTGAACACGTAGGCAGTTCTTGATTATCTGAATTTTTATCTAATCCAGACTTTGAACCTGAATGGATCTCGGTCTCGCAAATTCGAAAAAAGTCTGTAACTTTGGGCAATTTTCTAGTATTATCAGCCTTCTCTTCTTGAATCTGTAAATACATTTAAAATGCATTTCTTAGAAATAACAAATCTGATAAAATTACAACACTTAGCGCAAAATTAGAATCTGGCAACACTGCCGATATAATTGTTCTATTCCGCAATTCCGCATGCCAAAAACTTTTTGAAGTGAAATTTCTTAACGCGCGCCGGTAGTAAAATTTGAAGGTCGCGGCACGGCGAGAGGGCACGAAAAAGCGTTACGATGTTTTATTGTGATATCTTTGTTAGTTCAAAAGCAAAAATTATGATATTTGCTCTATTACCTTGTCAAGACATAAGCGAAACTTTTATGAAGAATATATATATTTTTTTAATTTAGGCCTTCCATTTTTGTTAATTGAATGGTATATTTTAACCCTTTGTGTACTAGTGGTGTCTTATTGGGACCACATTTCAAACGAGGCTGTAGAGCGGCCTGGTAGTCGCCGGCCGGGACCATATAATAAATGCTTGCTTACGCGTCACCTCCCCGCTTTACTCCAAATGCCGCGCGATCTGTTTATTCGTTTCTCGTCAGTTGTCTGCACATACCACACAAAATATATAGGAAACTGCAATACTACGGTTTGTTGTAGAGTTTTGGAGAAAGCGCTAGCGCCCTACAACGGATCGTGTCCTAACTAGAGGCCGTTTTTAAAAACTCTGGTAAAGAACTCTTCTTTTTTTAAGTACGGTGGCGCCATCAATCGGCTAAAGGTAGATTTATACCCTTGGTGAAATTTGAAACTTAATTATTTAGACATTAATTTACATCGTTTTTCAAGTTATGAAAAAAATGCATAAAGTGATATTTTCACAACTTATTCTGTTAAGGAGAGGTACAATTTATGCATATTTTTCAAAAACTTGATAAGCAATGTAAATCAATGTGTAACTGAATTTAATAATTTGGCGGAGGTATAAATATTTTAGAATGTTTTCCTCAACTACTTACTGAGAATAATAATAAAAAAAACAATTGAATATAAACTTACATTTATTGCATTTTATTAATGTTATTACGTCTACAATATCACTATAATAATAATAATATAATAATAAGATGCTTTATTGTCAAAATACTTACATACAAATTGTAGACAAAGCTAGACCTAGAGTACAAAACATATAAAAACATAGTTATGCATTTTTTTTTGCATTGTACAGTATAGAACTTTTAACTAACTCTGAGCGTGGGGTTGGCAGATAAAGATCATGCTCCGTATTCCTAAGTGGATAGTTGTGAGATGGCCTATCTGGAATGGCAGATACGTGCTTGCGGATCAAGCCAACAGATTCAAATATGAATAAGGAATGAGTTATTATTTTAAACCTTTTAAAAAAATCCTGGCAGTGAGTTCTACTGTTTAGTCTCAAAGAGTATTGAACAGCTCTCTTTTGTAGTTTGAAAATACGCTCAAATTGAGTCGCACAACACGTACCCCAGAATGGAAGGGCATATCGGAGGTGAAACTCAAAAAGGGCAAAATAGACTGTTCGAGCAGTTGACATGTTAAGCTCCCTGGAAACCGTTCTTAGTGCAAGACAGGCAGAACTTGCAAAGGGTCAAGTCGCTAAAGATGTAGCTGATCAGACTCCTTAGAAATTTGAATAATGGGTTATAACAGCCCCCTCTTTCTATGTAATTTGTGATGTAATTTTTAATTTTATTTTAATTTCAATGTTTAACCTATGTGTGATCCAAGAGTTTGATTGATTTGACTCGACTGTGCTGATTCCTGACAAAGAAGCACTGATGATGGCCTCGGGCTGAAAGTGCTCTGCATTGCATACTAATTAAAAGATTCCCACAAAATACAAACCTTTCAATTTAATAACAACTTTTATTCCCTAAGGCCCGTGACAAACAGTGAGTTCATAGCTCTTCTTGAATTAGTTCTCTTAATGTAAAAATTATCTTTCACTCGGTTGCACATATACCTTGTATACCTGCAGTTGATGTATCTGGCCGTGTTAAGGCAGTAACATCAGACATGCTTGTTTCCTGGCTCCATCGCTTCACCTAAAAAGAATAGAAGATACTTACTTACAGTATTTATTTATTAATTTACTTTCATTTGCAAAATTATTGAATGTACAAAATATAACCTTTATTTAACAATTTATTTATTTATAATTTACAATTATTACAATTCAGACCGTTTTGATATGTAGTTTTTTTCCCCAGTTGTACATTCATTTTAGTGACACCTAAGTGATCGAATCACCTGTAAGTGCCTGCACTGCTTCTCGCCTAATGTAAAATGCATGAAAAGAAAAAAAGTAACCAACAAAATAATTACACTGATACTAGATATCACTTCCTCAAAAAAAAAAACCCTCTTTAATTGTGTCAAAATACAAATGAGTTACACCATTTCATAATTTATTCAAGGCCGACCATAAAACTATCACTATTTTTTACAACATATTATGTCTTACATTTTATACTTAACAACTTAATTCTAGGCATGTCTTTTATCTCTATAATAAGTTAAATAACTTAAATTCCAAATAATCTATACATTTCAAGTTCAAAGTCTACTATTCATTGGTAATCATCAGGTCTTTATTTACATTTGAATAACTGTGTTCATGCTTATATTTTTAAATGCATATAAACATCTAATATAGCATATTTCTGTAGAGCAATGCAATAATATTGTTATAAAATTGCACTTACTGTTAAGAGACGGCTTAACTTTTTTTGGTGATTAAAACTTCCGCTAAAGTGGAGGCTTTCTTGGAGTTTTCGGTTTGGCAAATGAGAAAATTCTTGGAATCGAATTTGATTTTAATTTACGGCTGTCATCCTCTCGGGTCTTCTCCCACATTTCTGGTGCAAAATGAGCCTAAAATAATAACAATAAAGCTTTTTACCCCTGTTTCATAGTTCAGAAAAGTAACTGAACCATCCAAAAGACTAAATCAAGAATTAAAAAAATTGTGGCCTGTTCAATAAGGTTATTTTTGAATAGAAGCCATTAGTAAATAGGTTTTGGCTTAGTTTACCTTTTCAGTTGGAACCTAGGTTTGAACTATCAATGGTTTCATGAAGAAACATTCATTCATCATGCATTTAACTTGTAGTTTTTCAGTTTAGTTCAGTTTTCTAATTTGAAATAGTATTATAGGTTATATTACCTCATAAATATGAATGATCTGTAGGAGTCCAGTTATCCCTTCTCGTCTTAATTAACCATTGTTTCCTTCTTTCGGGATCTCTTGGAAAGCGTTTCATTACAAATCCCTTTTTTGTAGAATTACTACAATTTATTGCAGAACAACCAGGCATTTTTGCTACAATAAGTTTATAACTATTGCACGCTTTTAAAAAGCAAACAAATGCTAATATCACAAACACTGTTCAATATACAATACTCAGTCAATTAAAAATACTTTATCATCGCCAAATTTTAAGATTTTACACAAAACTATTTGATATACAGCCTATGCAAATGAGGAGAATCGCAAAAAATGGCGGACAAATCACTTCACGTGATCCCGAAAAGCCAATCAAAAATAAGACCCTCATTGTCGCCACTGTCTTGTATAAAGTGTTGTATAAGGTTACTGTAACCGCCTTTTGCCTCGAGCGCCACCTCGCGGTTCGTTCCCATACCAAGCAGCAAACTTGAATATCTGGTTGCCTAGAAACTTATATTCATGACCACCCATTTAAGATTTTTGTATATTTTATGTGGTATGTGGTTGTCTGTGAGTCTTGCATGGCGCTTTTTGCACGTGTTTCCTGTTGCTTTGTTTTTAAAGTAAAAACATCATGGCACGTAAGTTTATTATCTTATTCTTTTAAAAATACATTGTAGAATAGTTTTTTGCCAAAATATCTATAGTTTTTCAATGTTTTATTTCTTAGTAAAATGTGTTGTGGTTCCATTTGGGGCCACTAGGCCACATATACTAATTAGGTACTTTTCTTATTTTTAGGAAATAAATATTTGGATTTGGAAAACATGGTTTCTGACATGGCATTTATTATGTGACGGGCTCCATCACCTCTGAAGCACCATCAGAGGATGAAATCGACGCAATTGATGCAGATGAGTTTGTTATGAACCTAAATCAACAAGAATTGCCAGAAAACAGTCTCGACTTGCCATTGCCAACAAACGGCGACATTTTAGACTACGACAGTGAGGATGATCTTCCTTTATCGACAATTATACACCAGTGGACTAGTAATTCAGTACACGCTAATACCCCGCACGCTTTTGAACAAACCTGTGGACCAAATGACTCCGAAGATGCAGAATCGCCTACTGATATCTTTTTCTGTTTGTTTACAAAAGAGCTCATAGAAAAAATTGTACTTGAAACCAATTTATACGCAACACAAGTAACTAATAATAACCGTTTTATGCCCACAACATTTGACGAAATTAAATGTTTTTTTGGAATAAACTTAATGATGGGACTAACAAAGAAACCCAGTTACAAAGACTATTGGTCTTCCAAAATGCAAATCAGACATCCGTATACATCGTCGGCTATGTCACGTGACCGCTTTTCTTGGCTTCTTGGACACCTCCACCTCAACGATAATTCCATTCAACCTAAAAGAGATGAACATGGCTATGATAAGCTGTATAAAATTAGACCTTTGTTAGAAGTATTATCGCACACATTTTTAAATTCTTATAAGCCACAAGAAAATCAAACAGTGGACGAATCAATGGCACGATGCAATACCAGATCAAAACCACATCGTACTAGATGGATTTGCAGTACGTGTCAAGTTGGACTTTGTTTAACTGATAAATCCAATTGTTTTTACGCATTCCATAAAAAAATATTCATTCACTTAAGTTCCTAGTGGTTCCATAGTGGAACCACATCTTTGTGTTTTTTCTGTATAATAAAACCTGTTTTTTGAGTTATATATAAGTTTTATTTACCCATTTAAATAGTAAATTTTAAAAAATCTTCAAAAATAACACTTTTGAAAAAACGTAAAAAAATTCAGGCCACAAAGGGTTAAAAAACTACTTTTTAACCAAATCCGTTACGATATGTATAAGGCTAGGGCGTTTAAGTTTAAGAAGTTTCACTTGAGATATGCGCACATAGTGCACAACCCTTTTTTTTACTCCAGATAAGGACTTAAGCCATTTTCACTTTTTTTTTACTTACATTTTACATTTCATAATTTACACCCTAAAATCTATCTATTTGAGCTAGGAGACTTTTGTTTATTTTAAAATAGGTTTCATTTCTGAATTTTTATTTGTAATAATCACGCTATCGACAATAAATTAAAGGTCTTATTAAAACGTACTCTTACCTTACGTTTTGCAGCTCCACTAAGATATTTCCTGCTACTAGACATTTCTTAACTGGATTCGAGATTCGAGCACAATTAAAAACTTAACATTATAAACTGTTTTAGCATTTATCACATGCACACAGCCACGTACTATTTAAACGAAAGTTTTACCACAGAATATCTATAGACCCTGGTCTTACGTAATTCAAGATCGAATAAGAAAAATTAAAATCGCGGTCTATTTAAAAGTAAAAACAAAAACACAAAAGCCGGCCTGAGAGTTTTGATATTTTTCTCGCTGTTGCCATCTTGTGGTTTTTCGGGATTCATTGTATTAATAATTAATAATTTTTTAATAATGTTGCCAATATGAATCTTAAAAAAAGTTCTTGACGTACCTGGTGTGTTAAAATATCAATAATGTATTAAACTAAATCTTTGAAAAATAAAAATAAAGTTAGTGTAGTATATAAACACGACAATACTGTAAAATTAAAAGTCAACTACCACCGTGCTGGGAATCCCTTGTTGGAAGATGCTTTTTTATAAAAGCCGCGGCCGCTCTGTGTCGGCTTCCTTTGCGATGATTTCTAATAGTTTGCCGATTTTTAGTGCGGGGATTGTTGCAGGGCCTGGATTTTTTTTATTGTAGTAGATATGTGAGGCAATAATATATCGATGTCGTATTGTTTGGGACCCCTTGTAATGATGGGGTCCGGGGCTATAGCCCCCATAGCCACCCCCTTAACCCAGGGCTGCAAATATTGACAGTTGAAAGGCTCTAAAATCTAAACTGCACGAGATCAAAGAAAACGGTTTGCGCATTCCTATCTTGGGTTTTCATAAGCTATCGAATGATAGTAACCTTGAATTTAACTGGAGGTTTAAAAGTTCCGGTTAATTTTATCCGCAGGTTAAATTCGAAGATACTGTCATTCCATAGTTTATGAAAACTTAAGATAGGAATGTGCAAACCGTTTTCTTTGATGTTGAGCGGTTTAGATTTTAGAGCCTGTCAAAGTGTCAAAATACCCGACTTTCAACTGTCAATATTTGGTAAACAGCTAAAGATAGGTATAGGTATATACAACATGTATTTAGATTTTTCTAGAGAGTTTAAAAATGTAGTAATATACAGGGTTTTCCATTTAAAAAAATATCAAAGTGATCCCTAACACTTACAAAATTACATAAGATGGCTACTTCAGGTATTTTTTTTTATAAAAGTACAGGGAAAGTCAAAAAATCGCCTTGTCTAGTCCTCGTTGGATAACCCTGTACTTCGGTTCACAAGAAAAAATTAAATTTGTTCTAAATTGCCTAAAAGGTACAGATATAATTTGAATACAAATTATGATTTTATATTGGCGTGATTGATTTTCCTAATATATTAAATATTTTATGTCTAAAACTGAACAAACAAAATATTAACCTAATTCCCCTCTAGCTCATGGAAGTACAGGGTTTCCCGTATATTTTTACACCCCACCTAGAGTGTTTATTTGAAGAGATATCAAAATACGTTAAATACAAAAGTTTTATATTTTTTAATGAACTTTGAGAAATTGTTAATCAAAATGTCAAAAAGATTGGCAAATGTCAAATTTAGATAGGTTGATATTTTTTTTAAACGGAACACCCTGTAGATTATTTTAGATTTTGATAGATCTCTTCTTTCTGATTTTAAATATATATGTGTTTATAACATTTCGTTTAGTAGTTTTCGAGATATATGCGTCCAAACTTTTTAAGTAACGATTCGTTAAAATGGCCTTAAAACATAATGTTGGTTAGCCATGAAAAAGAAACAATTGCAATGAATCAACAAACAACGCCATGTTCGTCTTTAACTGGTCATTTTGCCAAATTAATATTAGTATATTATTCAACGAGCATGTAATGATAGCTATTACTCATGAGGATGAAGTTTGCGGCACGAGCCGGAGGCGAGGGCCGTAATTCATCCGAGTGAGTAATCGCCATTACATGCGAGTAGAATACTATACTTTTTCTACGATCATTATACAGGGCCGATCAAAAAAGAGAGTCATAGCCAAGATTAAAGACAATTTTGTTAGGCAATATTGACAAAATATAATACTGAACTTAACATGAAATAATAACAATAATATTAAAATACTTTATTTAGAATTTATGAACTACATACAATAATAAACAGTGTGATAACAAAATTAACGGAATGACGGAGATTTAATCTACTAATTACCAATGTTCTATCTAATCTACAGAATCTACACCACACACGCCTGAGTCTCCCTACGGTAAAATATTTTTCTTTCTATAGGTAGATGCGGGTTCATTGGGAGTACAATTTAAAATTATTGGGGATTATACAGGGTGCTACAGAAAAAATATTCCTATCAAACATACAATTTTTTTAATAGAACATTCCATATTTTAATTTATTTCTGAATTCTATGGATCAAATAAAGGTAAGCTATCGTTATATTTCCTATGCCAAGCATCAATGGTTTTTGAGAAATTTTTGAATTTGTAAAATTGCACGAAATTTTTTAAGGAACTAGTATTGTGCCTATAATACTGCTGTTACATACGCACTACTAAATACGATATTAAATGAAAAGGTCAAACACAAAACAAAATATATTTTAAATTAAAGAAATATATACAGGGTTGTAAATCAATCTTGTACAAAATTGGTGACTTTTAAAGTCGGTTAACTTGTTTTTTTTTAAATGGCACCCTCTATATGTAATGATATAATATAGTACAATATTTTAATGTTCCTCTTTAAGTTTTATATATTTTTTAATACTGTATTTAATATGTGTGCGTAATAACAGTGTTTTAGACACAATTGTTTTTTTTTAATTTTCGTGCAGTTTTACAAATTTAAATATATCAAAAACCATTGGTGATGGCGCGATGGGTATGGGAATCATAACGGTAACTTACCTTTATTTGATCCCTACAATTTAGAAATGACATAAAATGTGGGGTGTTTCATTAAAAAAATTGTATGTTTTATATTAATCTTTTTTTAGTGCCCTGTATAACCCTAATAATTCTAAATTGTACTCCCAATGTTCTCTCATACATCTATAAAGGAATATTTAAAGAATATTTTGCCGATTTTCATAGAGAGTCCGAGGCGCATGAGGTTAGCCAGCATGTATACAACATTATTTAACAATTTAAAAATCAATTAATATTTTAATTATTTATCTATGTCATTTTTACAAAAATTAATTGTGATATTCGAACAATTTGTTAAATTTAGTGTAGGAGCCTTATTTACATCGAAACTAATGTTTTCGTTATTGGTCGATCTATTATTCTATTATGTACATAAGTACTTGTATGTACTTGCGCCTGGTGCGCCTCCTTTGACCGACTGCAAAATTTTGTCACCGATATTCTTCTTATTATTAAGC
This sequence comes from Pissodes strobi, assembly GCA_016904865.1. NCBI lineage: Eukaryota > Metazoa > Arthropoda > Insecta > Coleoptera > Curculionidae > Pissodes > Pissodes strobi. Next base: position 15,356 of record MU187453.1, on the reverse strand, counting down.
GAATTGTCTAGATATCCTTCCGTCACCGATGTCAATTTCCAACCTCCATGTCTTTTTAAAGTAGTGATGTCTCCCCCAGCATCAACTAGTAATGTTGCAGACGATATTCGGAAACAGTGGCCCGTGTATTGTTCTGGATTTGATAGGTTTAAAAAGGAAGCTATTTCCTTTCCCATGGCTCCAAATTTGTTTATTCCAATTTTCTGAGCAGTACACTTTCCCTTTTGATAATTCAAAAAAAGAGATGTGGAGTCGATGTTAATTGGGCGTATATTAATATATTTTTTACAAATATCAAAGAATTGCCCGTGAATTGTAAATGTTCGCACTATTTTGGTTTTGGTCTTAGGAATGGTTATTAATAGAGCAGATCCAAGGTTTTGGACATCTTTAATATCCATTAGGTGCAGCTCGTTTGTTCGGCAAGCACCCATTATGCCTATAATTAATGCAACCTGAAAACAAGAAGAGCTTGTTTAAGAATAGATAATACGTACAGGGATCTACCATGAATGGACACTCCCCTTAACTGTCTTATTTTACAGTTTAGTTAAAATGGTTAATACAAAAGTTGTAAGGTTTCACTTGAATGTTTTTGAGGACAAATCTTTTTTTAGACAGGGTGTTTAAAAAACCGATCCATTTTTTTTTAAACGGAACACTCTGTATATTATATTATCAATTTAATGAGATTTTCTTCCTGATTGCAAATAGAAAGTTTATGTATTATCATTTATTTATTATTTTATTTTTTAGTATTATTTTGGAAAAAATTTCAAATTTCCGTAAAATTAATTTTGACTTTATGATTTTAATGATTGACATTGTCATAGTCAAAACTGTGTTACCAATAAAGCCAAAAAGGTGATACAACTAAGATGGAAAATAAGACTGATGGTAATAAATACACGAAAAATATCAAATATGTACCTATTGGCAAAAATATTAGAGAAAAGAATTATAAACTATATAGATATTTGGAATCAGGAAGAAAATCTCTTTGGAATACAGGGTGTTCTATTTAAAAAAATGAATCATTGTGACGTTGCGGTTTTTCGAGTATAAATAAAGATTGGTCATCAAGACAATTCAAGTGAAACTCTACAACTTTAGTATTTACCATTTTTCTCTAAAATGTAAAATTAAACAGATAAGGGGGGTGTCCATTTATGGTGGATCATCCTGTACCAGAGTACAAACAATATCGAGTAGAGCCACTAAGGAAAATCGTTTTGATGTCTTTACATCAAACGTATCTGCACAATACCTGAGGAGGTATTGATCTGCAGCAGCGAGCAGTCTGTCGAGTCCAACGTTGCGGAGAGCGGAGATATTAAAAAAGTATTTGCTGATGCACTTACCTCCGTTATTATTATTTGATACAACTCGATCCGACTATACTTATTTATACCGTGCCTGTACCTACCTCGATTTTGCCGAACTAATATATATTTTTTTATTAGTAGAAACTACAAATAAGTATATTGTATCAATCAAATATCAAAAATATAAGATAAAAAAAACAACGTCAGGAGGCGAGGATTAAACTCACAACTAACGCGATGTCGCGAAAACCCAACTACAATTTCAACACGTTAACCAAACGTTCCATTTGGGAAGATAAATTGGATGTACTTCAGCACGAATAAATGTTAAGAAATTAAATATTATCGCCGTTTCCCTTTTATGTATTGACATTTAAATAAATAATACATCATTATACTTAATACAAATACTATATAATAATTAACTTTCTTACCTTTGTTGCAAGATATATACGGTCATCTGCTTCATTTATAAATTTATTAATTTCATCTGTAGTGAATGTTTTGGACTTTTTTGCTTGATATTCCTCAGATTTTCGTTTTAAAAAACTGCGCAAACTAGAGTAATAAAACTATATTAATGTTGTTATTTATATCCAAAGTGCTTCTTAACATGGAGTACTGGCTCCATAATGATGAAGATTAGTACATTTCTGAAAGTTCTCCAAAATAAGCTACTAGCATATTTTCAGAAAAAGAATTGACGTTTTTGCGGGCTCGCCAATCCATAAAAGTGCTATACACCATTTCGTACTTTTTCCTGGATTTTTCAGGCAATAAATGCTTGGTAGCTATATTTGCAGCATTTAAAACTTCTGTGGGCGTCGTACACATTTCTACTTCATTTTCGGAATCGGATTCCATAATTATTATTATTATTAATATTATTAAATTTCTAAACTCGCAGTCACTTTGACGTCTGATCTGATCTTTGCAAAATAGTTTGACAAAAGAACACGGTCATGGCATGCCTGAATTTGTTAAAACCAGTAACTTCTTTAATATTACTCAACGGTCAACGGCCCGTGAGTAATGAATGACATTGTTCGACTGAAAGCAGATCTATAATAATGTTATTTTTTAATGATCGTAGAAAATAGTAGAATATTATTTTATATGGAGGAAAAGTGATACTTTTCATGGCGCGCTCGTGTTTAACAGCCGAACGGAGTGAGGCTGGTAATAGAGAGCAAGCCATGAAAAGTAACTTTTCCTCCAAATAAAATATGCTGTTTTTTCTTCAAATGTCGACAAATTAAAGCAAAAACATCTCTTTTTAATAGTAATAATATATAATTATTATTAAAGATAAGTGGGTTCGCAAGGCGGCTTAGATCGGTGTCGGTGAATAGGCACAGGTTGTTGCTATAGTAATGTAACATAAAGCTGTCAGTGGACACTGTCAACAATAATTATTTTTTTAAGATTGCATCTCCGATTGCGTTTTAATTCCGTATTGATAAGCAGTTATTGAGTAAGTTCGATTAAATAATAACCAATTTGTTCCTAAATTAGTGATTTTTAGAAATGCAGTCACAAATTGAGTGATAAATACAAATTGTAGTTTAATAAATCTTGAGTTGTTGACGCTTATTGTGTTGTCAGTTTGTATTGTATCTATGTTGCTATGACAACACTTTTACCTCCGCCGACGGAAAAGTGAAAAGTAAAGCTCCGGCGGAGGAAAAACGAAACTTCACGGCCGCCTACACAGTCGAGTAATGACGGATTTGCTGACGTTTGAGGAAAAAAGTATTTTACTTATCTACGACGACCATAAGATGGGGTATTCAGAAGAAGAAAAACTAAATATGGTTTAATTATTTTATTTAAACGGGGAAAATGCATCCGGAGCTTGCAATAAATATAATAGGCAGTTTCCACATAGAAGACTACCAACTCGCCAGACAATATTAAATGTGGTAAAATTATTTAATGAAAGAATGACACTAAAACGAAAAACGCGGACGGTAGAAAGGAACGCTGAAGAAGACTTAAATATTTTATTATATTCTGAAGGTATTTTTATTTTTTTACATTATCCTATTTTTTACTGAATTTGGTTTCCGTGTCTTTCAGAAAATCCTGAGTGATCAATTCCTGATGCTTCACTTTTTTTTAATAAGTCGTGGCATAAAATCCATTCAGTATTAAAAAAATACAAATATAAGCCCTACAAGTTTTTGGCCGTTCAAGATTTTTTAACTGATGAAAATAAAATTAATCGATTACACTTCTGTGAAGAAATACAGAAAAGAATATTAGGGAACCCATTTATTTTATCAAATATAATATTTACCGACGAGGCCACCTTCACCACAGCGGGAATGTTCAACCGAAAAAATAAACATTTTTGGGCCAGGCAAACCCCACATGCAATACAGGCGGTCAAAATCCAAGGAAGAAGATCTCTACATGTTTGGTGTGGTCTCCTTAACAACAAAGTTATTGGCCCCATATTCCTTCAAGGTAACTTAACAGGGCACAAATATCTTGATCTGCTACAAAATGAAGTTGAAAATCATTTAGAGCAACTGCCAGTAAATTATTATATTAATTTGATATGACAACAGGACGGAGCCCCTCCCCACAATGTCCCATTAGTCACAAATATTTTAAATAATCGATATCTGTTTTGGATAGGAAGACACGGACTTTTAAGAGCAAGGCCAGCAAATAGTCCTGATATCTGCCCACTTGATTTTTTTCTTGTGGGGCTATTTGAAGAACAAAATTTATTACAACAGACCAAGGACCATAAATATTTTAGAAGAAAGCATTCAAAACACCATCGCCGAATTATCCTTTTTTTTATCATGGCTAACTTACTACAGTAAACTTTAGAATATTTGAACGAATTTTATTTTTAAATAATTTGGACGCATATAACTCGAAAACTATTAAACGAAATGTTACAAACATATATATATTTGAAATCAGAAAGAAGAGGTCTATCAAAATTTAAAATAATATACAGGGTGTTCAATTTAAAAAATATATTAAGCTGTCAAAATTTGACATTTGCATTTTTTTTTGATATTTTGATTAACAACTGCTTAAACTTCATAAAAAAATATAAAACTCTTGTATATACCGTATTTTGATATCTCTTCAAATAAACTCTATAGGTGGGGTGTAAAAATATACGGGAAAACCCTGTACACCTGAGTAGGTCTGGAGCATTTCGGAGAATCGGGCTAGAAAGCCCTGTCAGCGGCGGTATTGGAAGTGGTCTCGGAATGTTGGTGGTTATCGGAATCGGAATTAGCACTGAAATCAGGATTGGTAGTACCGTTGGCAGCGGTGTCGGCATCGAACATTATCTATACGATAAGAAAGATCACTCTCCGCGGCGGTACGTCAACGGTATGCCTCCTTCCTCGCGCTAAAACTAGCAGGATATTGGCAGGCGACCTTTGACCCGGCCCACACTGGTCGAATTTCTAGGAAAGCTGGCCATGATAAGGTTTATCAGAAATAAGTCATAAAAGTTATTAAGTATTACAGGTTTAAAATATCGTGTTTTAGACGAAGAATTGTTGAATTTTTAGCTCATCATCTCTGTTTATATATAGGGTGTATCAATTACCACTAACGATAAATATCATGTATAAAAATCATTTGTATGTTTTTAAACCATTTTAAAAAATGATTTTGAAAATTAAGGATTTTTTGGTTGTAAAAAAGGGGCTTTAAATTTTTAATTTGATGATCCAAATTTTTGTTTTTTGCAAGGGTTAATTAAGTAGTCTCACGAGCAAAATGAATGTTAATTGGACGACAGAAACGCGTTGATGAGGGCCTGCAATTTTGCCATACAAGTATTTCAGTTATCGCTATTTTTAAAAATTAATCTAATAGGGACAAACTAGTAAAAAATATAGAAGCATCAGTGCATCTGTTGTTCAAAAACACTTGCTTATATTCTGACTGTCCCAAGGTAATATCAAAGCCATATTGACAGATTAAAACTAAATTATAAATTTTATCTGATGATTCAGCCAAAGTATTTATTACCTCTTTTTGTTACATCAGTCTTGCACCCATATGGTGCAATAATGATTCTACCGAAATTTCATCGTCAGTTTCACTTATTACAATATTATGACATTAGAGGTGGGCAAAAATAATCGATTATTCGATTAACTTTTAAGAAATTATCGATTAATCGACTAATCGATTAATATTTCAGAAAATATCGATTAATCGATTATTTTGATTTTATCAATTATATCGATTAAGCGATTATATAGATTAATCGATTATTACAAATAATAGAACATCGATTATTACTTTTAATAATCGCCCAGCCCTAATTGAGAGCAGGCCTCCAAAACTTCGTCGTACGAAGGATCTAAGTTGCAATTTTTTTGTCCCGCTTGCGTTTTGATAATTTTATACTGATGCTTAGACAAATTAGCTTCTACAATTATTAGAGCTACTACTTCATCAGCATTTAGCTCTAAATGTAAATTGTCTTGATTGTTTTTGTTTTCAAAAATTTTGGCTTGCTCGGGTTCGTTACTAATAGCTTTGAGAACTTTCGATGCTGATAAGCTACCACATGATCTATAGCTCATTTAAACGGCATAAGTTAACTCCTGTGGTGTTGAATTTATTCGGAGTGGTTTTGTTTTCCGTCTTTTGGACCGCTCACTACACTCACTGAATGCTACAGTTTTGCGTTCTTTTACAATATTTTTTTAAATTTTACAACAGTTGTAAGCCAATTTTTATTTTTAACATTGGAAATGTTTTTGTTTTCCTATTATGGGGTATCAAATCACGAAAAAGTGCATGCTACATTTGGCACATCACGTAATAATACGTGAGAGATCGTGTTAGTCTGTTTTTGAGGACGCAATCGGTTCAAATGACAAAAATAAATTAAAGCTAACTGAAACTAACCGAAAGTTGATTGAACGACTAACCCAAACTAACCCAAACTAACTAAAAGTAACCAAAAGCACAAAAAGGGTTAAAATGAATCGGAACAAATTAAAAAAATTAAAGTAAGTTAAAACTAACTCAAAGTAAATGAAATTTGGCGAATAACTAAAACTAACCATAAAAATTAAAATTGGTTATAACCTATCGGATCCAGTTCAAATTACTAAAATAAATTGAAACTAACCGAAAGTTGATTCAATGACTATCCGAAAGTAACCAAAAGCTCCAAAAAGGCTAAAACTAACTAAAACAAACAGAATTTTGGCGACTAACCAAAACTACCCAAAAACATTAAATTCGATTATAACGTATCGGCGCCGATTGAAATGACTAAAATTAAAACTAACTGAAATTAACTGAATATTGATTGAACGACTACCCAAGACGACTGTCAAACCAAACCTAACCCAATCTAACCTAAACTAACCAATAGCACCAAATATGGCTAAAACGTAACGAAACAGATTAAAAATATTATGGTAAGTTAAAAATAACACAAATTAACCGAATTTTGGCGACTAACCAAAATTAACCAAAAACATTAAAATTGGTTTTAACATATCGGAAAGTTGATTGTATGACTAACCAAAACTAATCAAAAGTAACCATAAGCACCAAAACGGGCTAAAATGTATCGAAACACACAAATTAAAGTAAGTTAAAACTAACCAAAACGAACCGAATTTTGGCGACTAATGAAAACTAACCAGAAACATTATATTTGACTATAACGTATCGTTCCGGTTCAGATGAATACTTTGGTCTCTTGACAGTGAGTTTCCAAGGTCGCATCACGACACGGAAAATTTTAGTGAACGTCACGACACGGTTTATGCATAACTGATTATAACGTATCGGAATCCGCTCAAATAAGTAAAATAAATTGAGACTAAGTGAAAATAACCGAAAGTTGATTGGATGACTAACCAAAACTAACCAAATCTATTACAATTGATTAAAACCTATCGGAACCAGTTCAAATGACTAAAATAAGTTGGGACTAAGTGATACTAACCGAAAGTTGATTAGACGACTAACCAAATGTACTAAAATTGATTATAACGTTTCGAAACCGACTGAAATGAATAAAATAAGTAGAGACTAAGTGAAACTAACCGAATGTTGATTAGACGACTAACCAAAACTAACCAGATTTATTAAATAAATAAATAAATAAAATAAATAAATGTTTATTTACGGACTTGCCATTTTTACAATAAGTCTCAAGCAAGAACACAGATCATTACTAGGTATATTTACAGGAAGAAGAGTTTTTTATTGTTTTCTTAAAACTATGTAGCGACATATGAAAACAGTCTAATTCGTAGAGGTTCATACTTCTACTCATTCTTTGCATAGGTTTATTCACTGCATAGTTTTGATAATGAAATTCTAAGTGAAACATAGATCTAAGTCTCGTAGCTCTACTTGGAACATGAAGGTGCAGTTTTTCTAATAAATTTGGAGATGATATTTGTCCATTAATTAATTTGTAAATGCAAGATCAAGCAGTGTACGCTTTTCCTCCAAGGTAGGTAAATTTAGAAGAGATAGTAAGCTATTATATTCAACATCATTTGAAGGTATATTATATTTATAAGCTATAAATCGAAGGAACTTCTTTTGAACCCGTTCTAACTGATCTTTATGACATTTGTAGTAGGGGGACCATATATTACTTCCATACTCCAACACTGACCTTATAAGAGAGCAATAAATACCCTTAAAACAATAAATATTGTCAAATTCTGAAAGACTACGTTTTGCGAAACCAAGAAGCTTGATAGCCTTATTTGAAATAAAATCAAAGTGATCCCTAAAACTTAAGTGGCAGTCAAAATAAACACCCAAGTCCTTAAAAATTTTTACAACCTCCAAAGTGTGAGACCCTATTTGGTATTCGAATGTGACTGGCTGTTTACCTCGATAATATGTCATTGCTTTACATTTTTTTAAGTTCAAATTTAAGCCATTGTCAACACACCATTTTGAAAGATTGCTTAAGTCCTCCTGTAATAGAGCACAATCCTGAGTGGAATTTATAAGTTTGTAAATTTTTAAATCATCTGCATAAAGAAGTTTATCACTATTTAAACAGCAGTTTCTTATATCATTAATAAAGCAATTAAATAGCAAAGGTGACAGATGTCCACCTTGTGAGACACCGGACGTTACATTAATGGTTCATGATAAACACTGATTCAGCTTTACGACTTGAGTTCTTTGTTCAGGTAGCTTTCCAGCCAAGCCAATAGTTTTCCATGAAGTCCAGCTTTAGACATCTTCTCCCAAAGAACCACACGATTCACTCTGTCAAATGCCTTGGAGAAATCAGTGTAGATTACATCAACCTGACAGTGACTCTCCAAGGCATCCAAGAGGGACTCACTAAGAACCACAAGATTTGTAGTGGTTGAGCGACCTGGCACGAATCCGTGCTGCTCTGCTATGAGAGTAGGATTCAACAGAGGTCCCAGTTTGGAGGCTACTATAGATTCAAAAACCTTTGCAAAGATTAATATTTTTGATATTGCCCGATAATTCTCCACACATTCCTTATTGCCACTCTTATGAATTGGAGTAATATAGGAGGTTTTCCAATATTCCCAAGCTTAGTGACATATTAAATAAACTCAATAAGATAGGGCTTAATACAAATCTACAGTTATATACAAAAATGGCTGATATATTGTATGGACCACAGCCCAAATTTTTATTAATGTTATTTATGCTCTGAAATATATCAAACAGAGAAATATCACACATGCTTATACACAATCCCCTATTATAATTATCTGAATTTGGTGTTAGTATATTATTATTAATTTCATAAGATGGACCAAAAAAATTTACTAAACAAATTAGCAATAATTAATGGATTATCAATGGTTGTATCTTCAAACTTCATTGTATTTGGTAAATTAAAGTTTTTATGTTTCTTATTAATAAAATTCCAGAAATCCTTTTTATCATTCATTATGTTCTGCATGTGATTAAGGTTATTTTTATGACACACTATGTAATAGTCTTTACAACTCCGACGTAACCTGCGGAAAGCTTTATAATCCTGTTTACACAGGCTGAGCTTATATCTTTTATGAGCGGCTTTTTTTGAAAAATTAGATCTTTTAGCTCAGGAGAGTACCATTTAGGGGACTTCGGCTCTTTGGATCTACATTTTGGAACATAGTTATCTATACAAAAAGACAACACTTCATAAAAAACACAAACTGACTTATTTATATCGCTCTTATCTAAAATAGAATTCCATTGGTATGAACCCAAAATTTCATTAATTAGTATGTAGTCAGCATTTTTATAATCGTAAAATAAATAATCATAATGCAATGGTTTAAAAGGTACATAGGCAGAAATAGATAAAGTAAAAGTAAGAACTGGATGATAGCTGTCACATTTTAATAATGGTTGATCAGCTATCTTTACATTTAAGGTATTATTACAAAAGATAAGGTCTAAAAACCCACCTTTATGATTAGCTATACCATTTGTCTGAAACAGATTATAAAAAGCAAAGTTATCGGCTATACACTGCACTCTGTCTGTAATTGAACCAACAGGTCTTGAACCATGGTCATCATTTATTTACCCACTGTACTTTGGGAGATTAAAATCCCCACATAAAACAACTAAATCATATTCATTTTCCATCAAAATGGATTCTACTGCATAAACATAAGTTTCATGTAGATTGAGAGAACATTTAGCGGGTAGATAAACACAACCTAGCAGACATCTTTGCTTACCACATAAAATTTGAACAAAAATTCAATATTGTTACAAGATGCATGTACCAACACAGAAGAAATGCCATTTTTTACATTTATTAGAACACCTCCAAGTCTCATCGCTGCACTTGTTAGGCTAGATCTGTCACCCCGATATATGTTAAACTGCGATAAACCAAGTTCATTGTCATGTATTCCATCACATAATGACGTTTCAGTAAGCATCAATATGTCGCATTCACTATCAAGTTGCAACCGATAGTTCATGAAGTTTTGTTCTCAGCCCTCTTACATTCTGATAATACAGATAATATTTGTTTAAATCTTTGGCACTCCTGTATTGGCGTCTAGGTGAATAAAATCCTTATTTATTGAATTAGGATCCTTTGTATTAATGGAACGTGCTTCAAAATCCCCAGCATAAGTTGCAGAAATTTGATGTTCCCGCCTTTTAAAATTAAACCTTCTAAAGATATTATTTGGCCCAAACTCAGATGTGTTCATTGCTTCATAATATGTAGAAGCAATACCCACTTTACAGGAATTTGTCTTGCCTAGAGTTACCAGCTGTTCAACAACAAGTATATCCTCACTTTGCTCATTTAATGATAAGTGTGATACTATATAATTCGTTATCACCTTAGTACTTACGGTTTAAACTTAATTATAACGTGTCGAAACCGACTAAAATGACTAAAATAAGTTGAGACTAAGTGAAACTAGCCGAAAGTTGATTAGACGACTAACCAAAACTAACCAAATCTATTAACATTGATTATAACGTATCAGAACCAGCTCAAATAAGTAAAATAAGTTGAGACTACCACTAACTAACCGAAAGTTGATTAGATCATTATCCAACACTAACCAAATTTATTAAAATTGATTATAACGTACCACAACTGACTCAAATGACTGAAATAAGTTGAGACATAAGTGAAACAACATGAAAGTTAATTCGACGATTAACCAAGACTAATCAAGTCTATTAAAATTGATTATAACGTATCGTGACCCGTAACCGGTTCAAATGACTAAAATAAGTTGATATTAAGTGAATCTAACCGAAAGTTGATTAGCCGACTATCCAAAACTAACTAAATCTATTAAAATTGATCATAACGTATCGGAACCAGCTGAAATAGGTAAAATAAGTTGAGACTAAGTGAAACCAAATCTAAAGAAATATATTAAAATTGATTATACTGTATCGGAACCGGCTTAAGTAGGTAAAATAACTTGAGACTAAGTGAAATTAACCGAAAATTGATTAGACGACTAACCAAAAGAAACCAAGTTTATTAAACTTGATTATAACGTATCGGAACCGACTCAAATGACTAAAATAATTTGAGACTAAGTGAAACTAACCGCAAGTTCATTAAACGACTAACCCAAACTAACCAAATCTATTAAAATTGATTATAACGTATCAGAACCGACTCAAATGACTAAAATAAGTTGATACCAAGTGAAACTAGCCAACTAAGCAAAACTAACCAAATTTAGTAAACCTAATTATAACGTATCGGTACTGACTCAAATGACTAAAATAAGTTGAGACTAAGTGAAGCTAACCGAAAGTCGGTTAGACGATAAACCAACACTAACCAAATCTATTAAAATTGATTGTAACGTATCGGAACCAGCTCAAATAAGTAAAATAAATTGAGACTATGTGAAACTAACCGATAGTTGATTAGATGGTTAACAAAACTAACCAAATCTATTAAAATTGATTATAAGGTATTGGAACCAGCTGTAACATAATTTGAGACTAAGTGAAATTAACCGTGTTAGATCGGGGATTGAGAGACGAATTGAATGTAGTTTTTACAACCACCACTAATGTTATAAATTGTAAAAATGACCGAAACTTGAAGTAATATGCATTTATGTGATATATTTTGGTAAACTAAACTTACGTAATCTGCTAAAAGTAATTTTTTATATTAGATTGTGTTAAAGGTGGATGAGTGTGACTTTTAGTTTCTTACGAGATACTAGTCGTGTCTCAAATCGTTAGATCGAGGAATGTCAGACGAATCGAATGCAAATGGTCCTTTGTTTTTTCAATCACACTTATAACGTTGTAAAAAGGAACGAAACTTCAAGAAATATGCATTTACTTGGTATATTTTGGTAAAGTCAGCTTACGTAATCTAACCTTGAACTTGAACTTGAAGTATGGACTCCCTTCAAGAAGGGAGCCGTTTGGCGCTGCTACGAGGCCATTTGCCAGTGCACCCTTCGCCCGGCGCTTAGGGAGAGGTAGAGCCACCCTTCTACATCCGTTACACGTTATTCCAGTTTGAAGGGCTTTGTATTCGGGGGCGATCGCAACGTTGTCGGGCTCTAGACCCTGTTACGACCACCGACTTTTCACACGGCACAAATAGAAACCCCTCACTGGGTATTTCCTTTGGCTAAAGACAAACACTTATACGATGAAGTGGCACAGACGACGCTGGCTATGACGTCCGCTTCTTTCTCGGGGGGACAAATCGGTCCCTGAACGATTGCCACTCGTTACCCCAAAATGGCCGACGAAAGAGCCGCTACTCAACAGCGATGTTATCCCGACCGAGAACTAAATGGAAGTGTAATCTAACCTGATCTCACCCAAACTTCTATCAACTATTATATTTCCACACAATTATGAGTTTTCTCAGATCTCAAATTTAGTAAGCGTTGCATTCTGCTTCGGCATTTTCAATGTCTCCCCGGTTGCATCTTTGTGAAGGGCTCTGATTTTTTTCTAAAAATCTCTCTTTGGTCCTACTTGATTGATTCAACTTGGAAATATATTTATAGTAAAAAATATTGCAAGTCAACCTAAACGCATTGGGAAAGTCTTGATATTCTGTTAATGCGGATAGCTTTAATTTCAATTTAATAAATGTTGCATTATTACTTTGGTCGGGAAAGCGTTGAAGTGTTTCAAACAAGTTATACGTTATAGTTAAATTAAAAATCACCGTAATATCCTGGACTATCGTGTTAAAAAAAAGACAATTAATTTTTAATTTTTAAGTAAATTAGGTAGTTTTTCGGAAGTTTTTACGAATTTATGCAGTTATAAAATAAGTATTTTAATAAATATACAGTAAAAATATTGTGCAAAACCTTTAACCAATTTTAAAATCACCCCAAACGCCAAAATTTAATTAAATATTAAAATTCGAGCAAGATTTTCTTCTTGATTTCTTTTATGAGAATCGTAATGTACATATTACAGGATATTTGTAGTCGGAGATATGGTGAAATCATTAACAAAAAAACAAAATATTTTAAATATTAGTTATTACACACCTTTAGTATTGTTATCAATAACTAATGAAAAATGTCAATAGATTTTTGAAACAGCCAGTTGAATACAAACTTTATCAAAATATTTATTTGGTGATAATAATAAAAAACCATGACGTAAGTTTTACAGGGCGTTGCAAACAATTATTCAAAATATATCAATTGTGTTTTTCCAAAGCCAACTAGAGTACTACAGGGCTATAGATAATTTCGTCATAAATTTTATTAAAAATACCGCAAATGAAAATATCGTTCATGGTCAGCTTTTATTGAAATTCAACCTGTGTGCGGCGGAGTCCGCCAGTCGATACCAGACAGCCAAGAAATCATTTCCTCTGTAGCGCTCGCTGTACAAGCACATCAAAAGCCGCGTCCACACGTGTAACCGAACCTCGTAACGTAAACTGCTCGCGTATCATTTTATGATCCGTTTGGACCAACGAAGTCGTTGGTTTGGACTGCATCCCGAGCCTCATTGCGTATCAAAATGCCGTGTACAGCGTACCGCTCGCAGCGAGCCGTCAGTTGTCGGTAAACTAGCGAACCATCAAAGGATGTTACGAAGTAATCAAAGGCGCTGATGTTACAGCATCCGGACGGCAGCCCGAGCATTTCGTTGAATTTCAGCAAACCCACATTTAGCGGCTCGCCAGAAAAATCGCGTTACGAGGTTTGGTACGGCATGCAGTGCGCTCGAGTTCTACGTAGACGACTCGAACGAACGAACCGTACGTGCCCTTGGTTTGCGACGATGTTACCTTACGAGGATCGGTTACACGTGTGGACGCGGCTAAAGCTTCCGCGGCTGAGTGGACTTTTTTTTATTGATGAGGGTCTCGCGACAGTGATCATTTTGGCTGCCATCAAGGTCGAATGTTACAAATGCATACTAACGCCTGTTTCAGAGTCGATCTTGGTCGATTTTCTGAACAAAAAGAGATGTGCTCTTAGGCACTGAAATTTTACCATAGGGCTAGTTCTAAAGTCATTTTGTAAATAAAACAAAAAGCTTTAGCATTATATGAATATTTTAATAAGTTACTTTACTTGAAAATAACTAGAAGCTCATAAATACACAAAATATAAACAGTGCATTATTGTACGTAGTCAGTGCTACGATGTGAACAATATTAGTCGAGGCAAAGTTTCGACCTTGAATAATATGACATAAATAATACTCCTGAAAACTAAAGCAATGCATAACAGTTGTAATACTATGCTAAAATATGGTTATAAACATAACCTTGAAGCTATGTACAGTTAAATGTCTGTTAACAGTTCCTGCGGAACAGCTATACGTATCAACTCTGTTAGCTGATCTAGCTTTGTTATGAAATACAATAATATACAAGCAATAATAACAGGATTAATATTACCTTAGAGTTCACCACTAAGCTAATATGTACACTATGAACACAATTAACGAGAAACGTTCAATGTTCAGGAGGTTATCTTCTAACACTGGGGGAAAGTCACTTTGAAAAACACTAGATCTATGGCTACCTTCTATTTACAATGTAGTTCAATTTCTTGTAAACAAGAATGACTGGAATGTAGTGGTTTGACTCTGGTATGCAGTTAGTGCATATAGCATGACATGAATGCCTTGTGAATGCGGCTTATTGGTACACAATACAATACAATACAATACAATACAAATATATTTCATAAGTTACATTGTAATATTAATCATACCTCAAAACTTAAAATTATTTCTAAATATTTGTTTTAAAAATTCGAATAAATTATAACAGTTTGAGGAGAGTGATCAGGCCTAAATTGAAAAATCAATTTGTGTGCACCATGATCACCCTCAGACAACACAATGGCATACGTACATGTTCCTGTATAGTAGAGTGCTACTTATAACTTATCTTGATTTCTGTGGGCACCTCGGGGTTACAAGCTGAAATTTTCACAGAATGAAGGCTTTATTATATTAATTCAAAATCCGAAGGTAATAAAAAATCATAACGGGCAAAAGGGCAGTATACCTAAAAATCGAGATTATTATATGAACGTGTAG
>MU187452.1:27792-67072 GCA_016904865.1 Pissodes strobi | reverse complement strand
CATCGATTTCATCTCGATCAGGTTTATTGTCAAGTTCCATAGCCCACGATTCTAGTCTATCCAGCAACATATTAATGCCGATTATTACCATGGGTAAAGTAGCATATGATTCACCTTCTAAAATTATGGAAATACTCTTAAAAACATTAAGGTACTGGCAAATTCGTTCAATTAACGACCATTCTGTGTCGGTTGGCTTTAAAGTTTTTAAATTTTCTACATTATCACAAAGGATGTTAAGTGCGTTTCTCATATTTAGACTCCATCTCAAAATGTCGAACGTGGAGTTCCACCTTGTTATGACATCAAGTTTTGGCATAGTAAATTTCAGGTTTAAAGTGGTGCAAAATTTGTCAAAATCTTCACGTAAATGTTCAGAGTTTTTTAATTTTTTAGCAAGGGAATGGATTTTTCTTACAGAAGAGGGCGGAACTTGGCAGTCATCATCATCATCATCTGATATATCTGTCAAAATGTTGGCGGTTTCTTCAACCTCAGAATCAAGGATTTTCATAAAATCTCTAGCTGCCAAGTTTAAGATGTGTGCAAAACATACAAAGTGGATATTTTTTGTATCGATTTCAGAAATATGCGTTTTAAGTTCTCTGATGAACGTAAAATTACTATTTATATTGTCGGTAGTAATACCTTGTACGCATTTTGTAACATCGTAGAATTGTAATACTTAGAAAAATAGCTTTGCAATTGCATTACCAGTATGTTGCCCATATGCTGGCACAAAATCTAGAAGGATACAATGAAGTTTCCAATTTTTATCGATAAAATGGGCGGTAATACCATAGTACCCTTTCATATTAAAACAATACCATCCATCGATTGTGAACGAGATTTTTGAATTGCATGTTTTCAAAAATGACTTAATTGTTTGCTGCGCTGCTGCAAATGTTTTTAATGTCAAAGATTTCATTTGATTCCGACCAGGTAGAGTTGCCTTTGGATTTAGGAATTTGTACATTTTTCCGCTTATAGCATCTTCAAAAAAGTTGAAAGGGAGATACTTCTGTGCTATATATTCCACAAGTAGTTTTTGAAATTTGTCTTGTTGGAAGTTTTCTGAACAACTATAGTGGTCTGCAAAATAAACAAAACTGGAGTTTTATTTATCCCACTTTTAAATGAAAAAGTAAGTAATTTTTTTAAATGCCCTGTATAGAAATTTATAGCATGTCCCACAATTTTGAATAGAATGTCTTAAAGTCAATATAGATTTTTGTAAATATACTCTGATGAGTTTTATTGATGCAGGGTGTCCAAAAACTGCTGCACCGACTTCAAAATCAGAATTTTAAATAAGACATCATTACACAATAATTATATCATCAAACAAAAATTATGTTATATAATAAAAAAGCGGTTCTAACGTAGAAGCCGACAGTAATTCTTATATTTAAAAAACTTTTAGAATTGTTATTAGAAAGTTGTAATTTTTTCCGTTCAAGAGCCGCCTTTTATTTAATATTTTGATATCTCGCCTATCTCGGTATTTATTAATAATTTATTAAACCTTTTTAATATAGAATAACTTTTAAAATCAAGGAACCTATAATAATAATAATAAACATTATAAAACTATAAGTGTGGCTTAAAATGAACTGATCCGGATTTTGAAAAAAATAGCTTTTTAAGGTGTTTTTGGGGGTCAAGGAATCCAAATTAAGCATTTTTTTCTAGTATATCATTCTTAATCTGTTTTTTTAAAGATTTTTTAAGAAGGGATAAAGTTAGAGAAAAATAAATGAAAGATTCGTGATCCTTGATCCCGAAATCATATAAAACGATAACAAACTCGAGTTTTTATGATCCAGATTAAAATTGATCATTTTTGTTCAATTAAAATTTTGAAAAAAATAACTTCTTAAGGGGTTTTCGTGATCAAGGAATCCAAATTAGGCATTTGTTTTTTTTTTCTAGCATGATTCCTTTATGTGTTTTTTTAAAGATTTTTCAAAAAGGGATGAAGTTGGAAAAAAACAAATGAAGGATTCTGGTGCAGCACTTTTCGGACACCCTGTATAAATAAAATTCTAATAGGTAATTTAATTTTTTTTTTGATTGCCAAGAATCTTTTATATAATTCAGTTACTCATTATGTAAAGGAAAAATAATGTTGCATCATGGATTCTCTAATAATTGTATCACGGTATTTTAGGGTGCGATTCCTTGACTTGTTCTTTTTGTTTCATTGTCAATTAAAGTAGTAGTGAACTTTCACAAAATAAAAAATTACTATCAGTGTTGCTTACCGCGCTATTTTCAAAACGAATTTCTACAAAATTAAAATGTTGTTTCGATTGGAATGTATTTATGAAAAATATAAATAATTATTTTATTATCAATTTTTTTCTCCATGTAAGTTTCTTTCGCCACGCTATTTCGAAAACGGGTTGTGAAATGATAATAGGTTCTTAAACATTTGTTTTGCTCATAGTTTATTATAGCGAATAGAATAGAATTTTTCTCAGTGTACGTTTTTTAAAAGTGAATGTCGACATGGGAAGGGGGCGTTAAGAAGTGTAAGTTTCATGCCATGTCAATTTGAGAATGGGTTTCGACATGATAATAGGTCCTTTCAAATTTGTTTTGAGACATAGGTACTCAATACACTTTTCTTCAGTGTAAATGCCCCTTTATCACGCCATTTTAAACAGGGTATGACACCCTTAACAAATTATTACAATATTGTTTTGATTGAAATTGTTTTACGAGAGATAGATAATTTATTGTATGTGGTTATTTTTCCCCCGTACTTTTCGTTAGCCACGCTATTTCGAAATCATATTTCGAAAAATTAATAGGTTTTTAAGAAGCGGTTTAAAAGTTTTTTCCATCGGAATTTATTACATGTTAAGGGTCCTAGGTACTCAAATATAAAATACTGATTGAATTGGAATTATTAATTTATGAAAAGTATAGAGAGCTAAGTTGAGCAATTGTGGATTAAAAAAAAACCTTTTTTGGCCGGGTTGCGCTTAATCTTGCCGTCCCTGATCCAGAGCTCAAAGAGTGTGTAATTTCTGAGATGATGGCTATGTCCTCGACGAAAAGGTATAGGCCGTTTGTTGCCAGAAGAAAACGTGCGTACCTGAGGGATATCAGCGATTATGGGTTTGCTTTTTCAATGTGTTAAAAAATGCTTTTCTGGCAATAACTCCTGAACGCGTGAAGTTACCGATATGCGGTTTAGAGCTTTTTTCCTGCAAATTTGATCTACCTTCTGTTTCTGTTGAAAAAATTATATCATTATATGTGAAATTTGCGACAAAAATGAAAAAAACTATGAACTTTTGAATTGGCGCCCCCTAGCGGGAGCAGCAAAAACTGATTTGTCATGGGTATATTTTGTTCTTAATAAACAAGGTTTCCTCTCTCAAACGAGACCCAGTTTGCTCAAATATATTGAGTCAAACTAAAGTTATAAGCATTTCAATCAGTCAGACTTCTCCCTTACCCCTCGCCCTTATTTGGTGCCCTACAATCAAAAGTGATGAACCAAAAAGATGCAGAATTTCACGAGGATTACAGTGGTGGTATTCTTTTATCAACTTATAATAAAACATTTTTGAGTAAAATGCATTTTTCTACCCGACCATAGCTATTACGCCCCCTAGCGGTAGAGGTATGAACTTGAAAATTATTTCAAGTGTTTTCTTTTAGTCACTTTAGTTACATCATTTTTTACCGCAAGTCTCTACGATTAGTGGTTTCTGAGATACAGCCGCTTACCTCGCTTATTTGCCCACCCTGTACATCTAGCAACATACAACAGTCGATCACTCCTGTCGGACACTCAACTCTTCGATCTAGAAAATAAACTTGGCAAAATTAAATGGGACATCATTGGACTAAGTGAAACCAGAAGACATGGAGAAAACTTGTTAACACTACAATCAGGAAAAACCTTTTATTACTGCGGACACGAAAGCGAAAGTCAAAGAGGTGTAGGTTTCCTAATACACCCAAGAATGACCAAATACATTCAAAGCTACAACGGAATCTCGGACAGAGTAGCATATCTAACCTTGGAGTTGTCAAAAATCTACCGAATCAAAATAATCCAGATATATGCACCAACATCAACACACGAATACGAAGAAGTGGAGATTCTATATGAGGACATCGGGAAAGCACTAGACAAAGACAAATGTAACCATGACTTGGTTATTGGCGACTTTAACGCTATTGTAGGGAAAAAGCTATCCGATGACGAGCACTACATCGGTAATCAAGGACTAGGGGAAAGAATCCCACGAGGACACATATTATGCAACTTTCTCGAAAACAGAAGACTATATGCAATGAACACCTTCATTCTTAAACAGCCACAAAGGAAATGGACATGGATAAGCCCTGACGGCAGAACACGTAACGAAATCGATTACATTCTATCATCTTCCAAGAAAATTGTTACCGACATCTCAATTCTAAACTCTTTCAATACAGGAAGCGAACACCGGATCGCTAGAGCCAAATTATCCATACAGAAGCCGAAAAGATATATTAAACAAAACACAGACTCAATAGATAGCAACACTGAAAGAAAACAAGATCACATACCAAAACGAATTGAAAGCTAAATTAAGAGAAAATATAAACCCTACAAACATAAATGAAGTGTCAACACACCTAACTACAACAATTAAAGAAACAGCACTCCAAATCGCAAAATAGAAAACGAGAAAAACAAACAAACTAAGACCGGAAACGATTCAGCTGATAGAAAAAAGAAGGACCTTGTACGGCGAAGGCAAACAAAACACAGAAGAATACCGCGAGACCAGAAGAGAAGCGAGAAAAATTATACGCAAGGATTTGAAAGGAAACTACATAACAGAAGTAGAAAATGCAATAGAAAATAATAAAAACATGAAATGCCTACGGAGGAACAACGGCAGGAAAGAATTAATAGCCCTAAAAGACTCCAAGCAGCAGGAAACCAGAAATAAGAAGGAAATACTAAAGATCACCAAGGAATTTTACCAAGACCTATACACCTCACAAATAAAGAAACCAGAAACGATTAAATTAAAGAAAGTAATAACTGTAGGGTCGGAAGAAATCCCCGAGATAACAGAGGAGGACATACAACATGCTCTTAAAACAGCAAAAAATAACAGGGCCCCTGGAAGCGAACGAATAGCAATAGAAATGATCAAGGAGGCAGAAGAAACAATCATCCCCAAGCTAAAGACACTTTTCAACACTTACTTTGAAACCGAAGAAATGCCTGAAACCTGAAACGAATCCATAATCATCCTGCTCTACAAGAAAGGAGACCCGACACTCCTGCCGAATTATTGACCAATCTGTTTGCTTTCACAGATCTATAAATTATTTACCAGAATCATTGCTAACAGAATCAGTAGTAAACTCGATGATTATCAACCTGTAGAACAGGCAGCATTCAGAAAGGGCTTTAGCACATGCGATCATCTCTTGACTTTCAAAATTCTAAATGAGAAAATAACAGAATACAACATGCCATTATACACAGTCTTCATAGACTACGAGAAAGCCTTCGATTCTATCGAACATTGGGCAATTCTAAGCGAGCTAGGGCTGGCCCGTGTCGACCATAGATACACAAACCTACTGAAAAAGATTCACGAAAACGCGAAAGCGGCAGTGAGAATACACGAAACAACAGATTCCTTCACCTTGCAAAGGGGAATTAAACAGGGCGACACAATCTCACCCCAACTGTTTACGCTGGCCCTAGAAGGAGTTTTCAAGAATATAGACTGGTCAGAAGAGGGAGTCATCATCGACGGCCAGAGATTAACACATCTCAGATACGCAGACGACATAGTTCTGTTCGCCAATGACGCTGAACACCTGGAAAAAATTATTACAGATCTGAACCAAAAATCAAGGGATATAAGCCTCAAAATCAATATAAATAAAACCAAAACTATGTGTCCGGTGGATCCCAATATCATAATAAACAACAACAAAATAGAGAATGTAAAGGATTATACATACTTAGGCCAACGAATAACTCTTGGAAAGGAAAACAAAGATATCGAAATCGAAAGGAGAATTAGATTAGGATGGGCGGCTTTCTCAAAACTAAAAAATATACTCACCAACAAAAAAATACCCTTGTATCTGCGAACAAAGCTTTACGACCAAAGCGTACTGCCAGTAACCACCTACGGCGCTCAAACATGGACCTTCACAAGGCAAATGGTAAACAAGCTTAGAGTATCCCAAAGAAATATAGAAAGAAGTATATTAGGCGTTTCTCTGCGTGACAAAAAACGAAATGCGTTAATTAGAAGCAAGTCTAAAATAACAGATATAATAGACCGGGCACAGCTTAAATGGGACTAGACGGGACATATCGCCCGTCTAAAGGAACACTAGGTGGGATGCAAGAGTGTTGCGATGGAGACCATGGATCGGCAGAAGAGCAAGAAGAAGACCTATCACACGTTGGTACGACGACATAAAAAAGGTGGCGGGACTTCCATGGATGAGAATTGCCCAGAATAGGACAGAATGGAAATAACCAAGGGAGGCCTATGTCCAATTCTGGACGCTAAACGGCTAGAAGAAGAAGAAGAAGTACATCTATGTCTTAAAGGAATATTTTCGAATTAGTAAGTCATCGCAATTTTGGTATTGCGGTGATTGTAAATTTCAAGATGAGGAAAATACTAAGAATAAGGTGGCGAATGGGCAGTATACTATCGATGATGTTATGGCGAAACTGAGTGAGATAAATCAAAAATACAACTTTTTGCTATCAAAATTTCAAGAACAGGTTGAGGTTAATAAAATCCTTCAAAAGGAATTTCAGGAGCTGAAAAGTAAGGAATTTCCCAGATTGGATTCTTCGATAAAAGTGATTCGAAGTGAGATTGATATCATCAAGAAGGGCCCCAGGCTCCCTCTCAAGGACCAGTTGAAAGTCAGTCAGTCATCATGGAGGTTCAGGAACATTCCGAGCGCTGCCGTAACCTTATGATTTTCAACATACCTGAGAGCCAATCTCAAGATATAAAGGTGAGAATTGACTACGACAACAAGGCTATTTCTGATACTCTCAATAAACTAGGGGTTCAGAGAATGGAATTTAAGTCAATTAGGGTTGGCAGAAGTTCGAGAGATGGCCAGTTGCACGATAGACCTCGCCCATTAAAGGTATTTTTGGGAGATGCTAAACTAGTGAATAATTGCCTGAAAAATAAGTGGAAATTAAAGGATTCTCCTATGAGGATTAACTCCGATCAAACTAAGGTGCAGCGCGACAGGTACACTATAGTTAGGAAAGAAATGGATCAAAGAATTGCTCAAGGTGAAAGAAATCTTGTCATTAGATATAAGCTAGGTAAACCTTACATCTGTACACAAAGGCCGAAGGTGAATTAAAAAACGAGTAAGTCATGTTCAGTGTTATTTTCACAATGTGGGGGGCATGCGCACAAAAATAAGGACCATTTCTAGTGCAATTAGCGGTTGTACTTATGATGTAATCCTGCTAGTAGAGGCGTGGCTACATGAGGATATTATTGATAGTGAATTTTGTCTAACTGATTTTAACATTTTTAGAAGTGACCGTGACTCTGCTCGCACTGGGTTGGTAAGAGGTGGAGGTGTGCTTATTGCAATACGTAAATCTTTTAAAGCTACTCAAATTGTTTTGGACACCTCAGAAATGGAACAGTTGTTTGTTTTGATAACGTTTAACTCCAAAAAATATATTTTTGACGCGATCTATATTCCACCTAAATCGGACTCAGAGATTTATTCTATTGATTGTACGCAGTTGCTGAATTAGCATGAGAGTTTTCCAAATTGTGAATTGGTTATAGTCGAGATTTTAATCTACCAGATGTAACTTGGTCCGTGTATGTACGACAGTAATACCATAGAATTGCAATGTGCCGTTAGATCTCTCGCTCTTATTGTTGCGGAAAAAAAAATTTATTGCATGTACCTAATGGGTTTGAATCGAGGTTTGAATAGTTTGGAAAATTTTTAGACTTAGCTTTTACTAGTGAAGGCTTTGGATCCTTTATCTAATGTTGTGGATAGACATTTTGCATATGAGTTTTCTCTATCTATTCACGATAATGATAAAATTGTTACTGATATTTATTACTACGACTTTAAATCTTGTGATATTAATGCAATAAATGATGCTCTGGCCAGTGCTGATTGGCATCTTGTCACCTGTAGTAATGATGATGTTAATATAGCATTGAATGCTTCTTATGACATTATTTATAATGCAATTGAAGCTTTTGTACATACATATTAAGCGCTTCAAGTCCTCCACATTTCCCGTGTAGTTTTCAGGAGAATTAAAGAGTCTTATAATTAAAAAGAAGGTAACACATGCACAATTTAGAAGAACAGGCTCTCTCGAAGATTACACCATTTTTTCTGACCTTCCTGATCAGTGGAAGACCTTGCGTGACCTGTGCTATAATCAGTATATTGAGAGGGTTGATGCTAATTTAATTTCAGATCCAGGTCAGTTCTGGAAGCACTTAAATAGTATTAGACAGAGCAGTGGCTATCTAAGATCTATGTTTTTGGGCGAAACAAGTGAAAACACGGTGGAGGGAACTGTAAATCTGTTTGCTAAGAATTTTTCTAAAATTTACACAGACGAAAATTACAATATACCTTCTTATACTTTTCCGGTAACTGTAGACCTTCCAAACGTGGGCCTGTCGTTGTTGGACGTGTTCGATGGAATTAGTAATATGAAGGCTACTTGCTCATACGGGCCTGATGGTGTACCTTCCTTCTTGTTGAAGGCGTACGTGTGTACTCTGAGTAAACCTCTGCTTCATTTATTCTCTTTATCATTACGACCGGGTGTATTTTCAGATTACTGGAAAATAAGCCTTATCACTCCAATATTTAAAGCTGGAAATCGAGCTGATGTACAAAATTACCGTGGAGTGTCGATAAGTTCAGCCATTCCGAAACTTTTTGATTCCTTAGTATGCAATGGACTTGCTTCATCTTGCAAATATCTTATTATACCTGAGCAGCACGAGTTTACTGAGGGTAGATCCACGACCACTAATCTATTGGTTTAAGAAAATTACTTGCTGATCGCCTTGGAGAACCGACTTCAAGTGGACAGTATTTACACTGACTTTCCCAAGGCGTTCGACAAGATTAGCCATAAAATATTGGTAGCTAAGTTTAGAGCTCTGGGCTTTGGTGATGTCTTGGTTCACTGGTTTGCAAGCTTTCTGAATGATCGTTCTCAGTATGTTCGCATTAACAACATTTTGTCGGTTGTAATAGGGGTAGCATCGGGGGTGCCGCAAGGCTCTCACTGTGCACCTTTATTGTTTAATTTATTTATAAATGATATTGTTAGTGCGATTGTCAATTCAAAATTTTTATTATTCACTGACGATTTAAAGTTGTTTGGAAAGGTTTCGAAACCATCGGACTGCATGTTAATACAAAGCGCTAAGCGGTTGGTGCCAAGACAATGGACTTCAGTTGAACATTGATAAGAGTTTCTCTACATCTTTTTCACGGAAAACAGCGCTTATAAGAAATATTTATATATTGGGTGATCGAGCACTGATTGTTAAAAGTTCAAGGAGGGATCTCGGCGTGATTCTGGACTCCAAACTTAACTTTCAAGAGCACTACAATATGATAGTTAATAACGCTACACGTATGCTTGGTCTTGTGACGCGAAACAGCGCGGATTTGTCTATGAATGCTCTTAAATTTTATTATTGTATTGCTCCCTCGTCAGATCTCTCGTGGAGTATGCCTCTGTGATATGGTCTCCATATCATCAGGTGCATATAGCCGCTCTGGAGGGTATTCAGGGGAGGTTTTTGCGTGCTGTTGCGTGGCGTTTTAAAATTGTTGTTCATACCGCTATACATAACCCATATTACATTAATTATGGGCCTGTGTTGGATCGCCTTGCGATGCATACATTGGAGACCAGGAGAGCGCAATCTTCCATTTGCTTTTTCTATAAGTTGCTGGTGGGAAGTATTAATTATTGTGAACGTTTGCTAGATTCAGTTAACTTTTCGTCGAACTAGAAATAATGACCTTTTGTACGTTCCTACCAACAGCACAAATTATGCCATGCACGCACAACCCTCTCACCCTTATGTGTAGATTGTACAATAAATATGATCTCAATCCATTTAGATTTAAATTTTACCAGTTCAAGAAACATATTTCTAGAATTATGGAACTAGTATAGGATTATTTGTATGTTGTGATATTGCTTCAGCCATATTATATATATTTTATTATTGATGTAAAAACAGCAAAAATGGAGTTTCCGTAAATAAATAAATAAATAAATAAAGTTTTTCTCCGTGTAAGCTAGGCCATTTTAAAAATGAATTACGAAACGCTAATAGATTTTTAGCAAGTCGTTAGAAATTAGTTTCGATCATGATAAAATATTGTTTGGAATTTATGAGAGATAATATATTTAGGAAAATCTTGTATTTCCTAAAAACTTTTTCTCCCTGTAAGTTTTGTTTGCCATATTATTTCAGATACGGATTTAAACAACAGGTTCTTAACAAGTGAATTAATATTTGATTTAATTTATGAGATATATAAATACTTATTGTTGTATTTTGAAACATTTATTTCCGTATAAGTTTTGATTGCTATACGTCATTTTAAAGACGAATTACGAAAAGCCAATAGATTCTTAGCAAATCGTTAAAAACTAGTTTCGATCGGGATAAAATATTGTTTGGGATTTATAACAAATAATATAGATAATTCTTGTATATTCTAAAAAGTTTTTCTCCGTGTAAATATCGTTTATCACATTATTTTAAACACGGATTTACACAGGCCAACATGTTCTTATTATGTGAGTGAATCAATATGTGTCTCAATTAGAGTTAGTTGAGTTGAGTTCCTTGTTTTATGGCTATGCTACGAGGCAATTGCCAGCACCCCCATCTTCCGGCGCGTAGACAGAGGCAGAGCTAGTCTACCCTTCTGCTTGTGTTACTAGTTATTTCAGTTTGAGGGGCCTATTACGTGGGAATCTCCAGTAAGACGGCCCTGTGCCCCTGGTGAAGTCCGACTCTGGCACAAAAACTAAGCTATGAAACGCACAGTCAAAAATGATCCCACGGGAACATCCCTCCCGGGTGACAGGCCAGTAGTTTATTAACAAGTAATTGAAAATTTGTTTTGATCGAAACTCATTTATATTTGCATAGGGCAAAAGGGTTATGGGTTCTTATCACATAAAATTTCATTTATATGCCGCATTTAGGAAAAAAGATGCTGTATTTTGCACTCATCGGTTTATTAATTTTAAATTTATTGTTTCGATTTGCTGTTAATACGCTTGAAATTGCCGAATTTCTTAATGTAAATTAACTCTATTCTAAGTATGAGTTCACGATATATTTGTATTAGCATTTATAACACGTTGTGACTATGTTTATTTTAGTTGATAAGCGAAGCACATTGTTATTAGAATAGCTTGACTTGATTGATATTACATTATCGTAGAACAGCCAGCAAACCTTTCTATATTTTTAAGAATTGTGTTAAAAGCCTACTGTAAGATCTCAGTAAATTCGTCGATCCATATTTTACTGACAGTGTGAATATTTCATAACCTTTTGGGAACCCCTTGGTTGCCGGATTCCAATCACCGGCCGATCATTTCTGAGATCGTTTTGGGACCTCTGGCTGGCGGCTGGTTTCAGATATTTATATGTCTCTTTCCACCCGCGGCTGGAAAAAGAAACAATAGCCGTGGCTACTGCTTTTTTGTGACATTCGTCCGAGTAATAAGAATGTACCATTTCCTGTAAATGCTAGCTTCGATTTATATTTTTATACGTTTATCGTTTTGTTAGGCAATATTCTCTGGTATTTCTTGAATCACTTGATTTCAATGCGTTAGTTGTGGCTTCCGCCATCGTTTTGCCATCTCAATAAACGAGAACTAAGTCGTTTATTATCTTAGAATTATTCCTCGTATCGAATTATTAGTTTCGTTAGACATTTTCTCCGCCCTACAGTTTTTCCCCCCTCTAATCTCGTAGAAGTGAAAAAGACGAATTGAGTGAAAACTGAGGATTTGGCTCTTCTAAAATACCCATCGAGGCGAAGAGAATGATTCCTGAGAGTACAGTCGTAGACACTCAACATTTACTGTGATTTAATTCTACCCAATCTTTGGGCATATATATATTGTTGATTTTCTGTTTGTATTTTGACACGACCGATTAATCGGAATCTAAATACTGCTGTACTGGGTAAGCATTTTCTCTGAAATTAACTTTTTCCTATTGTTTGTGAAGCGTGTGGCCGCCATGACGCTAATGGTTGTTTTTTCTTATTTCTAGAGGCTTTCCAAGTTCGTCATATAAGACCGAGACAGTCGAATCTCCCATAGTAGCCCTCACCCGCGAGAGAGGTAATTATTGTTACAGTTTTTTTTTGCCAAAATTAATGATTTAATTGCTTTATCTGTGTCAGCCTTTTTGGTGCATGGTCCGCCATTTGCTTTTGCGTCCCATATAATATCTTATCTACTCCATTTTAGCTAATCCGAATTTTTATTTTAATGTAACTTTAATTTTGATCGTATGGGGAAGTTTATATTTTCATTTAGGGGTGATTCATCCCTATCTTTGTTATATTCAAATTGTCTGTACCTTGGTACCGCTTTTATTTGCTGATGGGCATTGCAAGTCCATGTTTTTTTTGGGGGGAATTTGTTTTGTAAAGAAAATATATTTATGCAAGGGGGGGAGGGGGCTATGGTTTTTATTAAAGTAAGGGGGCTTTGTCTAATGCACACTGGGTTATTTCAGGGTTTTACTGGAGGGCCACAACTTTTACCAGTAGGCCATTACTTTTACCGGCAAGCTGGAACCACCTTTTTCTAGTGGGTTGGAAGCAGGCTTTACCAGCAGCAATTATCAGCCAATCTCGACACCGAGCTATCGAGACCTCGGCTAGACCTTCCCCTCGGGGCCATCGAGAGGCAGTACCTAAGGTATCTATAGGTGCCCGTCGCCTTCACCAGAGTTCGACGACGACCGGATTTGGGGTTTTGTACAGAAGCTTTATCTTCCATTGATTCGTTTGTTTATCTGTTAAATATAATCGCTCTTAGTTTTCCTTTTTTAATATAACTCAAACATTGACCGCCAAGCTCTGATATAGCTCATTAATTTCATTTTCATTTATTCACTAGTTTATCGGACCAGTTAATCTGATTGCTCTGAATTTTCTCTCTTTTTAATGCAAGTCAAGCGTTGGCTCAATAATTTTATTCTTTTCATTCATTTATCGAGTAATATAACCGCTCTGAATTTTCTCTCCTTATAATATGAATCAAGCATCGACAGCCACACTTTCAATAGTTTTATTCTAAATTTATTCTTTTTATTAATTTATCGAGTCATTTCATTTAATTATTGTGGCCGTTCATTGATACAAATTATTATTGCTATATTTAAAATCGGTGCAGCTATTAGCGCACGCATACCTAGTTGTAAATTACTTTAGTTAACATCAAAGTGATCACTTCGGTTAGTAGTATTTAGTGCATTTAGTTGTAAGGCATACAGAACCGAGTATTAACACCAGAATTGGTCTCCGTACAATCACCATATTGTACATATTAGTAGTTAAATTTAATAGTCATTTGACATTCCGTTGTCTTTAACTCTCAACATCTCCCTTTAACGTGCCATTTTACTCCAGATAGATTGTTGCTGTGTTTTCAAAAAAAAAGAACCTAGTAGCAAATATATTGTTCCTTAAATTTTAGATTGTGTTTTCTTGTTAAGTTAAGTTAATTGATTAATTATTGATTTAATAAGCTAGCCTATATTCTCGTTTTTTTGTTAGTTTGAAATTAAGTACCTTTTGATTTAATTAACCCGGCCTAGCCACCCTGCACAACACCAGCAGAGCTTTTTCAGTTTAGTTGGATAGAACTGGTGGCGCTCTAACGACCCCACTACTGGGGCCGGGCAATTGTAACACGACTCTCCAGGGCTAGGTTTCTTTTTAATTGAAAAAAAAATCTTTACTTTCATTTTAACTTCAATCAGAAAAACGTGTTATATAAAAATGGATTTCGACACGCCAATAGATTCCCAACAATTGATTCGAATTTGTGATCGGAAAATCTTAATAAATAAGCTTTATTTGCATGAGCGTTGTACTTGCTAATTAGGTATTATTTTTTTGCTCCGTGTGAGTTTCTTTTGCCAAACTGCTGTTTTAAAATCAGATTTCAATAGGAAAATATATAGGTTCTTAACAAGTAGTTAAATAGTTGTTTGAATCTAAATTAATTTATTGGGGATAAAAATACCACTCTTGAATTTTCAAATAGTTTTTCTCCGTGTATAGCTTTATTTTTAAAAACAGATTTCGGAGAGTCCTTAAGCATGCCAAGACTGCTGAACATTTTTACGAGAGAAACTGCCCGAAACTACTTAATAAAATTGAACCCACAGATTTTCGGGGAAAATTTTATGTGACCAATGCACCATAATCTCTCGATTAAAAAAAGTGTTATTTAGGTTAATGGCGACATTACAAATATTCCGCGTGTCGGAATGATTTGCGGCTCGCTTGTTTATCGAGTTACTTAACGCCGAGAAGAGAAATTTCCTTCTTGAAACACTTTCACTGGTGCGTGGGTTCCGAAATGGTATCGCTCCGAACCAAGTTCGACCGTTTGCAAGGAACAGGTAAAATAGCGTCTATATCTTTATTTATATGAATAACTCGTTTAAATATTTATAAAATTAAAATTTCTTTTTTAATGAAAATGGAGTTTAGCGATTTTTTGTTGAAATTATTGGCCTAATCTATAGGCAAATATGAAAAAAAAATCTGGTGGATATTGGAAATCGCTGATCTTTTTAGAGGTACCGCGATTTAACGAAAGAAACGTATTTTTTAGAATTTGGGCTAGTTTGGGTTAGAACATGAAGTTCCAGAAAGATTAATAATGAATTTAGGTTCCAAACGTTCATTCAGGTGTCGGACAGGACAATAACTAGAACTCGATATCGCAATAATTTAAGGTAAGAATTTAAAGTTTTCTTGTCCTTACTTGAATTCTGAACGACGATAGGTGTCGCCGCGGGTTCTTTTTTTTTATTATCCATTGGAAGTTCAAAAATGATCGAAAAAATCAGAGGTAAAACAAAATTATTAACTTGGGAACTTTGTAAATCATAAACATACGTTTATAGAATTATAGATCAGTGTATCCTATATACCAATAAAATCATATTGTTTCTTGTCACTGGACATTTGAACGTTGCATTGCTTGGTCTGATCGTTCAATTCTTAGGCTAGGGAAAATTCAACTCGGTGATGACAAAAAGGGAATCTCTAAGACAATTGGTGTCGAGACACGTTGGTGGCCGAAAAAATCAGCTCTCGCAAAAATCTTTGGTACCTATGGGTGCACAAAATCTGAACTTCTTCTGGCATTAAGAACTATCGAAAGTTCAAATAAAATGAATGCTGACGTTCGTGCTACAGCTCAGTCTTTTCGAGAATCGTTACAAAAATATGAGGTGATTTTAACTGCGCATGTATCTTCAAAATTTTCTGAATTATCAAGATATTTACAAACCTATGGGCTAGATCTACTGAAGGCAAACAATATGGCACAAACAGCATTAGAATAGCTGAAAAAAATTCAGCGAGGTTTTAAAAATATACAGGAAACTAGCAATATGTTTGTCAAGTGAGCAATAACCTAATTCTAGACTGGGTCTTTTTCTAACCACCAATCCTGACCAGCACACAATTACAGTTGGTCCGCCATTAGGGTTTTCCGACCACAAACTTATTACAACGGTTTGTGAATTGCCACTTCTACAGATGTATCCACCATTGCCTCGCATCAAAATCTGGCATTACAATTCCGCAAACTGGGACGATCTAAGGGAGTTCTACCTAGATTTTCCTTGGCTCGACGTCTGCTTTGGCACTGATGACCTGTCAGTCTGCTGCAAAGAGATTACGCAAGTAATCTCCTCAGAAATTGGAGCATACATCTCAAATCTCATCAATTTACCGTCAAAAGGAAAGCTCTGGTTCGACAGAAGATGCGAAAGGAGGAAACAGCAAGCGTACAAGTACAGGCAGCAAAACCAGATCGCTGAAAATCGCAATTATTTTTTCGAATCGAGAAACGAATGCAAACGTGTGATCGACGAAACTAAGGACAAACACACTCAAAGAATCAGGAATAAACATTTGCAATGCCCCAGTGGCTCCAGGAATTTCTGGTCGGAAACAAAGGCAGTAAGTAATAACTTTACAAAAACGTCTCTCCCACCTTTGACAGACGAACGTGGCAACACGGCGACTACAGCCAAGGAAAAAGCAAACATGCTGGGCACAATGTTTTTATCGCACTCCACCTTAGATGTCCTCCAAGGCAAGGCTCTCCCCACCATATCGAACACCAACACTACCATGGCAGAAATCAAGTCTCATCACCGTGATATTCGTAAAATCCTTAAAGAACTAGATACGCAAAAGGCATCAGGACCGGACGAAATACCTGCCATCGTGTTAAAAAACTGCGCCAACGAACTAACACACGCTTCTTCCAGATTTTTTTTTTCTGTGTCTTACCGAGAAGAAATTTACCCATCTTCTTGGAAAGTCGCTCGAGTGCAACCTGTTCCAAAAAAAAAACAAGAAAACCACGCCCTCAAACTATCGCCCAATTTTCTTGCTTCCCATAATCTCCAGTCATGGAACATGTATAGTCAATCAGCAACAACTGAAGTACCTCGAGAGCAACAAAATAATCAGCGATAATCAATACGGCTTTCGCAAAGAGAGATCGAGAGGAGATATATTGGCTTATGTTACTCATATATGGAGTAGGGCAAGTGAGAACTACGGAGTCTCGCGCGAGTGCGTTGGATATTTCGGAAGCATTCGACAGGGTTTGGCATGACGGATTGCTCAACAAACTGCCGTCCTTCGGACTGCCAGACTCTCTCTGCACTTGGCTTGCCAGTTTCCTTAAGAATCGGTCTCTGCGCGTTGCAGTTGATGGACACATTTCAGACACATTCACCAATAACGCGGGCGTGCCTCAGGGCGCAATACTTTCACCAATTCTGTTCCTCATCTACATTAATGACCTGCTGACCGAAAGGAATAATCCTGTTTACAGTTTTGCAGATGACAGTACCCTTGTCTCCCAATTTAGATCAGAAAAACGTTTACCAGCGACTGAGACTTATCACCGCAGACAGGAGCAGATTACAGCAATTAATCAAGACCTGGAGAAACTTCAAACTTGGGGCGACAGAAATTTGGTCCAGTTCAATGCAGCAAAGATCCCAGTAGTCACGTTTACCACGAGGGGCAATATGGCGGGCCCTGATATCATTATGACAGGATCGACCATTCCTTCATCCAGCAATATGTCCTGGCATGACCACGTTGCTAACATTGCAAAATCAGCCTCCCAGAAGCTTTATGCGCTACTTCGCAACAAAAAACTGTATACACCGTAGCAGCTGATGCTCTTGCTCTATCTACAAAGCGCAAATAAGACCATGCTTAGAATATTGCTCGCACATCTAGGATGCCGCACCGAAGCACATTCTAAAGCTGCTGGATTCCATTCAGAAGAGAGCTGTGCGTCTCGTCGGCCCGGAATCTGGATAGCCTGGAACACCGCAGACATGTGGCAGAGATGTCCCTGTTTTACAGATACTTTCACGGCAGATTTTCCCAGGATTTGGCTCGCCTCATTCCGCCCCTGGCAACGCCTGTCAGACAGTTACAAAAGACGGCAAGAGCGCACCAGTTTGTCGTACAACTGGAAACATCTAGAACGTCGCTTTACAAGAACTCCTTTGTCTGGCGAACTGCATCACTGTGGAACTCACCCCCAGGACATCTGTTTCCCACTAATTACAACCTACAACTATTCAAGAACCGTGTCAATCAACATCTTCGCAAGTCGAGCGCCATAGGATCTCCCTTTAGTGTGTGTGCGACTGCCATAAAAAAATGTTGAGGTTTGAGACATTGACATCGAAACTAGTTTACCAGAAGTAAGAGCAAGAAGTGTATTAATTGTGAACGTTTGCTAGATTCAGTTAACTTTTCGACCACACGTCGAACTAGAAATAATGACCTTTTCTACATTCCTACCAACAGCAAATTACGCCATGCACAACCCTCTCACCCTTATGTGTAGATTGTACAATAAATATGATCTCGATCCATTTAGATTTAAATTTTACCAGTTCAAGAAACATATTTCTAGAATTATGGCACTAGTACATCAAGAAAATGTTAGGAGAGGAATGCAAGGATGAGAAATTAAGTAATACTAACGACATATTTACTAAAGAAGCATTTAACGTAATCTTCAGTACAACAATTCAATCTATGGACGAAAGATTCACCCAATAAGAATTTAATATTTTAGATCCCAAAAATTTCAAAGACTTGAAAGGGAGCATTCCGCGCAACAGTTTAAAGACTCTATCTGAAAAGTTTATAAAAATAAACCCACTTGCAACTTCCCAAAAATTTGTAGATGAGCTGGAGAACCTTATGGCCAATTGGGACACTTTTAAACTTAACACTGATCAATTTTATACTTTTGATTTTGAAAAGGAATCTTCTGATGAAGAGGACGACGGCGTTAAAGAAAACCATATGAAAAGCAAAAGTTGCAGAATTGCTCACTGTGCTGCTATTCCATCAATTCCAATCTCCCAAGTGGCCTGCGAAAAAGTTTTTCCAAACTGAAGTACTTAAAGAACAGGCTAAGAAGCACTCTCAGTCAAAACCGATTAAATGCTTTCATGTTAATCAGTTGCGAAAACGATATTCTAAATAAAATAGAGAATGACGGGTTATTGACTATTTGGGAATTGTTATTTTAATATCAATTTTGATGTTAAATGTTATACTTATGTATTTTAAAACGTAGTTTCTTCTATCTAGTGTTTTTGATGTGTGTTTAATGTTTTTCATGAATTAATAGTTTCTTTTTTATATGTGATCACACAGCGTTTCTCGAGCCCGGTAAAAGATCCGTGCTTTTAGGGGACTTTAATGCAAAGCATATATCTTTTAGAGAGAGCCTTAATAACCACAAAGGCCGGATCTTAAGGAGCTTATTAGATGATCTTCTAGTTTGCCCAACATATTTTTGGTTACAATCCATGCATCCAATTTCATATATTCGACTTCTTTCTAATATTTCAATTTTGTCCTTTGGACCACCTAATAATTTCTTAATGTTGAACTGAGTTTGGTATACTAACTTTAAACCTACTTCCTTAAAGACTTTTTGAAGTCCTCTAGTATACTGAGGATTATATGGTATCGAGACATATTTTGTATTTTCATCCTGATTGACGAAAGAAGTGGAATCACGAATGGTCTTTCTAAACAAATGCCTATTAACTAGTCTATTTATTAAGTTAACCATTAACTTTCGCTATATTCCTAATTGTCTCCTTTTCATTATTAAATCTTTCTCTGCTGAGAGGAAAGTTAACCATACGGTGTACCAAAAAATGTAAGCTGGCCAATTTGTGTTGGTCGCAGTGGAAGGAGTCATTAGGAATATATCGGCTAGTGGCAGTACTTTTTCTATAATAGTCCATTGTATTGGTTGATCAAGCGTGACTAGTGGGATTCCAGGATTGGTTCCTTTGGTTCCGCTTGATTAAGCAAACATTTAGTATAAAAGCGAGTTAGGTAGAGTTTTAAATTTAGTTTTAATCATCTCCTGATGATGCTAACATGGTTAGCGAAACGCGCGTCGAGTGCAATAATTCTGTTTCGGTATTGTGGATAAAACTCCGTTTTAGTGCATGTTGCCGAAGGTTCCAAACCCCAACATAGGGACACGATGTAGATGAAATTTGTAAATGAGCTCGGCACGGAGGATGGTTCCTTGTGGAAGCTCGCGAGACGGGTTCGCACTGCCCCGGCCAAAATTCCCGCAGTTCGCCACCAAGGCGAAGATATTATGGGTGATCAGGGAAAGGCCGAGGCATTCGCGGACTTTCTCGAGGGTGTACAGGGGGAAATATCAAACGCCGTGCCATTGCACGCTCGAGTCGCTACGCAACTAGCGCCGTTTTTGAGCAAAGAGCAAATCTTATCCAATACCGTCCCCTGTAATGGATGAACTCTTAGTAGTCCGTCGGAAAGCCCGGTCTAGGATGCACAGAAAAAAAACCGAGGTATAACCAAATGGGACCTTCACCATTTGAAAAAGCCTGTTTTTCTACATAGAAAATGAAAATTGACGACTCTCTCCATTGATCGCGACCAAAGATATGGGCAAAAAACTGAAAAAAGGATTTTTTATTTTTTTTAGTTTGAACACTCATAACTATTTTTCTAAACAAGGTAGAACAACAATTTTTTTTAAGTTTTATTCCTCATTCAATTTCCATTCTTTTGGTGTATACTTCATTAAAAAAAATGTAAAATTATATTAAAAAAAACAGTAATATTTTAAAAAGATAACAAATTGCCAACATTTTTTTAAACTCACCTAGCCAAAGCGCTATTTAAATGTTTTTTTTTTCAAAAACTGCGCAATCTAATGCTCTTCATTTTGTCTCGATTAACTTGTGGTCTATTCTTAGAAATAAAACCTGTAGCGGCTTTTAAACGTGGGGTCGCGTGCCTCTGCGTCGGGCTGGACGGCTGTTTTTTTCCATCGCGATCGACCGCTGCTCTTGTTTCACCCACTGCCGCGGTAATGTTTTAAATACAAGTTTTCATTAGTAATTTGCACCATGGAGTGAGGGTACATCGTAAGTCGTTAACTTTCTTCCAAAATATTCCGTCATCAGTATCTCCAGCTTCAGTTTAATTTTCTTCAAGGTCGCGATTAATATTAAGGCAATTCGTTTTGCATTTGCAATATGAGCTACAAAATACCCCTTCTTTTTTACACTGACATTTTTGTGTGTTGCAGATTTTGTCATTGCATAATAAGGAAATAATTTGCCATATATCTTCTGGAACTGGAGATTGAGGCATCATTTTTAAAATTGTCCTTATTTAAAGTCCATCCATATAACAAGGGATAATTTTTGGTTACCTCACGAACATGACTATTGACCCATATAAATGACTGATAATATGACCTAAAATTACACATAATAATAAAATATACGTATATCTATTATGAATTTTTGCTTTATAAATTCACCTAAGTACATGTAGTTTGAAACTATCTTCTGTAGGGGGCAATTCCTGAACTTGTTTTTTGCTCTCATTTGTAAGGTTTAACAGAATTTCAATCAGATTATTTGCATTTTTATTTTTGTATAAAAAACTTACAAATCTTCTGGCAAACTTTATTCCTTCCAGTTCGGCAAATTTGTGAGTGCCGCAATTTTTATAGTACACTTTCCAAGCATGTTTTTCCTATTTTAAAAAATGAACTGGGCGTATCACATTCTGTCAGGCTGTGAAAACTTGGTAAGCCTTTCACATGCCAATTTGCCAATGTTTTTTGAAATGACGTGAATAGGAATATATCGCTTTTGGTTAGTTGTCATATTTGTGTGACCAGTTTCCATAAATATTTCTTTGGCATTACTATTACTTAGATTTTCGTGAGTAGCATAATAATAAATTAATAGTACTAGAACATCAGCGTCATCACACTTTACGACCAGTTGACCGTTTTTATTGGAGGATACCATGTGGAAAATAATCCTTCTATCAGCTTCCTCGTGATTGCTATAAAAATGTGTTTCTTCCGCAGCGGCATGGTTTGTATTTTCCGGATAGTCACTTTGATTCTTCTTATCTTCTTCTTTCAAAACCGGTGCCGGCCGGCGGCGCTCGTTTGTTTAGCTCAGATTTTATATTTCTTGTGCTAATATTATTTCGAATAGCAGATTTTGTGATATTTTGTATCAGCTGCAAATAAATCTACATAAAACTATAATCTGCCTTGTATTTCAATATCTTCTCTTAAAGTCGCAGCCTCAATTTTTTTTTCTAGTTTTAGCATCCGTTCCTGTGCAAATTGCAACTACAGTGTTTCTCTTTAATGTGCCTGATTTGCCACAAATCAAACATTTTTTTTTATATATAACTGATCTGTTGGTTTTTGAATACTGCATGAAGACCCATCACTTCTCATCTCGCTATTGGCATTTATAATGTTATTTTTCCTACAAAACGATTGTCTGCAAGAAATATGAAACGGGCATGTAAATCATTCTTTAATTCTAAAATTGTTTTCAAAATATTGTCATTTCTTTCATTTGCACATTTTAAAATTGTTTGAAAGCCAGAAACAGTTGATTTTTTCACCATTATATTTTCAATACTCTCAGTTTCTAGACAAAATAAACGCGGCTTACGCTTAATTTTTGAAATACTAGATATTCCAAAATACTTCAACACTGTTTATCTACAATACAAATATAGGCATAGATAATATTGCCTTTCAACTAAATAAAATATGACTGTACCTACCAATCGATTCATTTTTTCATTGTCTATCAAAAAAAGTGAGGATTATTTAGATAGGTATATTTTATGATGGCTTTAAAAAAAAAGGCAAACTAAGTAGTGCAAACTATATATCCCAACCCAACCGACAAACAGGTACTTTATTAAAAACGACTTCACAAGTGACTTAAAAGAAAATTGCAAACTAACTCGAACTAACCCGCAACCGAGCTATTTATTAATTATTATTTAAAACCGAGTTGCTTGAGTTTAAAAAAAATATAAAAAAAAAACATGTGCTAATCCGCAATTGTCAAATAATCTATGATAAAAAGCGACATTATTCATTAAGTTAAAAAAATGAAGAGGAACCGAGAACTAACACGCAATCGACAAACCGTTTGGCAACACTGTAATTAATCTGTCAATTATCAACATCAGCCATTGCATATTCCCAGCGACAAAAAGGCAAAAAAAAAATTATCGCAAATATACTAAATTTAAATTAAAATAATTAAATCCTGTGTACCTGGCGAGTACAACGTCAACGATCGCGATGGAAAAAAACCGCCGTCTAGCTGCCGCAGAGGCACGCGCTTTGACGTTTAAAAGCCGCTACCGGTTTTATTTTTAAAAATAGACCACATATTAATCGAGACAAAATGAAGTCCATTAAATTGCGTAGTTTTTAAAGAAAAAA
Organism: Pissodes strobi; assembly: GCA_016904865.1. Classification (NCBI taxonomy): domain Eukaryota; kingdom Metazoa; phylum Arthropoda; class Insecta; order Coleoptera; family Curculionidae; genus Pissodes; species Pissodes strobi. The sequence goes on along the minus strand of MU187452.1, from coordinate 43,884 downwards.
AAATTTAAATAGCTGCTTGCATAAGAAAGTTATGATAAAGTGAGTTTAAAAAATATTGGCAAATTGTTGTCTTCTTTTTAAATATTACTGTTGTTTTTATATAGTTTACAACTTTTTTTAAATCAAATATAAACCAAAAGAAAGGAAATTGAATGAGGAATAAAACTAAAAAAAAAAATGTTGTTCTACCTTCTTTAGAAAAAAAGTTATGAGTGTTCAAAATAAAAAAATAAAAATCCGTTTTTTTTTTTAGTTTTTTGCCTATATCTTTGGTCTCGACCAATGGAGAGAGTCGTCAATTTTCATTTTCTATGTAAAAAAATATGCTTTTTTAAATGGTGAAGGTCCCATTTGGTTATACCTCAGTTTTTTTAGCTCCGAAAGTAGAAGGCTTTTCGCGCTCCATCCGACGGACTATAGTAACACCCGCTGAGATCCGTATAGTCCGAGAGGCGACCGCCATAATAGTGTGGTGTCTGAACTGTCAGGATTTTGCATGATAAAAAATATTGTTTAGTTGGGCCGAATAAGAAACCGTTGGTCGGCCGAGGTTGGCCTTGACCAGTAATTAATTATACAGGGTCTTTCAAAAAGTTCGCATCATATGGGAAACTTTTTTATTATTGATTTCACAGAAAATTCTATTCTAGGTAAAAATTGATGCTTAGAAAAAAACTCATTTTGACGATGCTAATTTAAAAATAAGTTGTACAGGGTACTTAAAAAATACATAAATTAAGGTTAAAAAATACAAAAATTTTGTAATACCGGAAAACTTTCTACAGAAAAAATAAGCTTTTATTACGATAAAAATAAAAGTCAAATACTATTTCTCCAAAAGGGTATCGTTGCTGAAAAAAATAAGAACAAAATTAAGAAAAAGAGGGTTTTTTTCAATAATTGTCATGAATTTTCTCAGTAACAGTGCACTTTTGGAAAAAAATGGTAATTGACTTTAATTTATATCTTAATAACAGCTTTATTTTTCCTGTAGAAGATTTTCCGATATTCAAAAATTTTTGTTTTTTTTTAATTCAATTTTTGTTTTTTTTAAGTACCCTGTATAACTTTTCTTTAATTTAGCATTGTCAAAGTTAGTTTTTTTCTAAGCACACACTTTTATCAAGAATAAAATTTTCTGAGAAATCAATAATAAAAAAGTTTCCCGTATGATGCGAACTTTTTGAAAGACCACAAGGTGATTCACGGTCGATGGTAGGTTAGACGTTTCTGGAGAACCACTCAACGGATCATTCTAAAAGTTTGGTCGTTTACATAAACGAATATGCTCTACCTTGCTAAAATATTTTCGACAGTGCAGTGTTGCCGCTTCTACTAAAAGTAGTAGCAACTGTCAAATTTTAAACGGAACACCCTATATATTATTCCATATTTAGATTTTGCGGAGAATTCTAGACATATTTCATAAACAATGTCCTATACCTATCTGTTACTGTTTTTGAAATATTGACAGTTGAAAATCGACCATTTACCAAGACAGCCTTTAAAATCTAAACGGCTAAAGATAGAGCAAAATGGTTTGCACTTTCCTATCTTAGTTTTTCTTAAGCTATCGTTTGACACTATTTTTTTTATTTAACCAGAGGTTAAGAAATCCCGGTAAAAATTTTTTAGTGTTTTATCCAAGGTTTTATCTATGGTTCCAGCTAACGAGTTTATTCCGAAATAATAGTGTGTTTTTATTTTTAAAAATCATTTCAGAGACGCTTTTTTTGGACCAGTGTTACCAAGGTATGTTAACTTAATGGTGGTATTTTAAGTTTTTGATAATTTACAACTTCGGAGAAGTTACGAAGTTTTGTTGTTTTAGGTTATGTGTTCTTAATAAGGCCAGCCGGTAGTGTAGAGTGGCCTTGTTAGGAACTATGTGGCCTTATTGGGTTCTTATCTGATATTTTCTTCTATTTTCAGAAAATGTCACCCACACAAAGGGCAAAATGGTCCGAGCAGCAGTTGAGAAGAGCACTTGAAAGTATTAATTAGGGAATGCCTGTACAGACAGCCGCTAACCGTTATAATATTCCGAGACGAACCCTTCGGAATCATGTTAAAACTAGCAGTTTCACAACGAAAATGGAGAGATCCCCAATACTAATCGACGAACAAGAAAATTAATTATGTCAACGTATTATTAGGCTGAGTAATATTGGAGTGCCCTTGACAAATAAAATTATTCGAAAATCGGTATACAAATTTGCAAACACTAAGCACTAAGAACATTAGACATTGTTTCAACCGGGAAAAAGAAGTGGCTGGCAGAAAATGGATGAAATTATTTTTTGCCAGACACCCAGAAATCACCGAGCGAAAAGCTCAGCTTCTAAATCCAGCGAAGGTCCAGAAAATTAATAAGACTGTTGTAAATGACTATTTTAATAAACTAAAACATATGACTGAAAAAAAATTATTGACAAGCCACACTTTTCAATATGGCTGAAAAAGGTTGCAAATTGACGCTGCATCATCAGCAACGAGTCCTCGCCAGAAACGGTGAAAGGAGAATCCACATAATTGCCCCGGAGTACACCGAAAACGTGACTGTGGTCGTTTGTGGCAGCGCAGTTGGTCAAGCCATATCCCCAATCGTCATATTTAAAGGAAAAAGGTGCAAGGACGAATGGAAAGAAAATATGGCTCCTGGAACTGTTATTCAAATGACACCTAAGAGCAGCATGACTACAACTGTTTTCTGTAAGTGGCTACAGCACTTCGCCAAATTTAAGCCCGAAGGATATGTTCTACTGATAATGGATGGGGCGGCGCCTGAATATTTCTGTTTTTGAAACCGCAGATGCTTTAGGAAAAACTCTGTTGTGTTTGCCGAGCAATATGACACACTAGCTGCAGCCACTCGATAAATGCGTTTTTCGCAGCTTCGAACATTATGGGGACGAAGAAGTATTGCTGTATTGGACAACCTATCCTGAGATAAAAATTACAAGAACTCGTTTTGGTAAGATACTGAGCGATATTTATCCAAAAGCTATGTCTGCGAAAAATTTACAATCGGCTTTTGAAGCCACTGGAATATTTCCGTACAACCCTAATGCTATACCAGAAATTGCATTCGCTCCTAGTAGATTGTCGTATCGTGCATCTCCCGCAGTCAATGAAAATACTCAGGAAACAAATGAAGATGAGGCGGAAGACTGTGGAGTAAATCCTCCTAACGAAGTAACTATGTTAAGCTGTTCAGAATCAGAAGAAGGATCCGGTAGCAGTGATTCTGATAATGAACTACTCATTAATTTAGTTCTGAGAAAAAAACATCTTTGGATAGTAACGGCAATAAAACTATGGATGCGATTGAACCTGACACTAGAAATAAGAGCCAAGACTCAAGGTCGAATGAAGCGAGGGAGAGTGTCAAGGAACTGTTTCCAACACCCGAATTAAAAACTCCAAGCACTAAACGGCGCAAAGCAATTAATTCAGCTGCTCAAGTCGTTGTCAGAGATTTATTTAGCACACCTTCCACCAGTTTCGCGATACCTTCCAGCAAAGAAAATGCTGCTTCTTCCAGTTCTAAAGATAGGAATAAAAATGAAATTTCTAAAAGTAGGATTAAAAAACAAACTGAGAGTTGGTACTGTTTTGTTTGGAATTTTAGACATGCGAATTTGTGTGCTGTGCTGTCGGTACGTGCACGTTGAATGTGTCGGGCTAGATAAAGGAGATAAAAACAAGTTTGTTTGTCATGAATGCGAAAGTTAAAATCTGTTTTAAATAAAAATGTTACGAAGAAAAAAATGGTTGTTGTTTTTTTGAATCTTAATAGGTTTTATTTTCGTATCCCAATAAGGCCACCTACAAACATTCATATGAACCACACTGTTCAACTAAACTTTAAAAATACCAAATTCTAGCATGTGGAAAAACCTCCACCCTTTCAGGAAGGTCATAAGTTTATCATTCCTGTATGTGGCTTTATAAGGTACCTGGGTCACCAAATAAGGCCAATTTCACATTGCTGATAACAAATGTATACTTCACAAATCAAGTGAAAAATTGAACATTTTTTCTGATAGAAGCAATATATCTGATGCACTGCTTATGTTAAATAATTTATACAAAGCTTTAAATAATATTCCTTAACGTGGCCTTAATTGGTTCAAGTACCTTAATGTAATAATTAGAGATTTTTTTTACTTAAGAGTTGGCGCAAGTAGTTACGTTTAACGTTTAAGAAAAATAAAAAACATGTTTTTTTTTTGGTGGCACTGGTGATGGTGCCGCTTTACTTAACTTCCTGCGCCGCCGCCGCAGCCGGCGCCGGTCCAAAGGGCAGTGGCGTAGCGTGAGGAAACCATTAAAGGATGCAATGAGCAAAAAGTGGACAATGCGCCGCAGACGAAAAAACGAGCGGCAAAGGATCGCGGGCAACATTAACGCTGATTGGCTAAATTTTCGCGGCATGTTTGAACATTAAATTTTCACATTGTTGGTGATAAAACTAAATAAAATATTACTAATCTTTATTCAAATTATTATAACCATAACTAATCCAAACAAAATCTAAATAATTTCAGCCAAAATACACACAAAATTCCGAATTCGTATTCTACTAAACGCGGAAATCAACAATAATTATTATTCTACCCTATTTTATTTCAAATAAGGCGGGAATTTTCAACCAATAGGCGTCGGTGTTGACCGCGATCCTTAGACGCCCGTGACGAATAATTGTCTGAAGACCGCGTCTAAACTTTGCAAAAATTTGTTAATATTTTATTAATTATTACCTTTTTTATGTCATTAGATATAAAAATGAATCAGCAAAAAATAAGACATACATCATACATATTATATTAGCAACAAAACATTTTCTGTGCTTACTCACTATTGAATAACAAAACGGAGACAAAAGTATAGAATTTAACTTTCAAATGTTTTTAATTTTTTATAATTTGCAATTTGTCACTAAGGTAAATTACTGAAAGAAGTACGGAATAGTTTTTCGATAATACAGTCACATTTCTCACCAGAAAACGCACACGAGAACAGCCGAAATGCGACGAGATGTGTTTATTCAATCGCATCACCAAGAGCTTAAAACTTGCCACAGTTTAGCCGTTCTCCTAGAGAAGGTTCATTGACTACTCGCGAACAATACAATAGGTGTTTTTCTTTCACCTACACCAACTGCACTTGTTGTTTGTTGTACGTCAGTGTAGCTCCACCAAATAATCGTGCAGCAGCGAAAGAAAAAGCCATCTCACCGTTGTGATCGCAAAGCATTATTGCCTTTTTCATGATTTTCTTACAAAACTGTATTGGGCCTTGGGCAGCAACAGCTTAACAAAATTCTAGGTTAGGTTTTGATTTGTTTACTATTTTTCCGCCATTTCGCCATTGTCCCATCATCCTGCACCAACTTACACCAACAAAATAGTCGGTGGAGAAAGTGCTGCACTAAATGGCACTCAGTGCAAGTGCACCGGAGAAAGAAAAAGGGTTGGCGCAAAAGGTATACTTAGTGCAGGTGAAAGAAAAACACCTAATGTTATTTCCCGACCGGTTGATGTGAGGTACACCGACGCATCCTTGTATCGCATTTTTCGTTCGCTTCAGGTTTCGTTGGATTCGGGCGGCCGCGGTCGATCAGTTTAATTATTAAATATTTTTTCTCAATAGGTATTAGTTATGTACTATGTAGAAGAATTCCAGAACAAGCATGATGGATGGAAATTAATTATATAGAAATAAAAATATAAATAAAAGACAACTGAATATTGTGGAATTTGAGATTTTCTAAAGGAATGCGACGGGCGACGCATCACTCGCATCCATGCACGCTACGCGGCTACGCCACTGCCAAAGGGTCTTTATTCTTTTTATTTCCCCAAAATGAAATATGTAGATTTCAATTCAACCCGAGAAACGGTATTATCAAAACTAACCCAAACTAACATCTAATACAACATTTTGCAAAGATAGCAATTTTTTAATCGGAGACCTTTAGAACAGTAAAACAGATACAGAACGACAATTTCAACTAAAATTATTTGTTTTTCATAAATTAATCGTTAGTATTAATTTTTTTATTTCAGTGGCTATAGTTGTGCTCTGCTAAGCTGCAGACTGCAGCTCCCTATTACACGCCGCGATGTTCACTGCGCGTGTCAGACTAGTGATGTGTCATTCGATCATTTTGCATTTCTTCCGATATTTTGAGGAATTAAAAAATATGGTAAATAAAGTCGAAAATGAGGAAATCGCAAATCCTTTAACATTTTTGATAGAAAGTATTCAAACTGTAAGAGTTATTCAGCAAAAAGCAATAGATTATATTGAGAGTAGCACAAAAATATTAGATAAGATTTCTGCTGTAACTGAGTTTGATACATTTCAAGCGACTTCAAAAGTAGTTGACATGATCCTGGCAAGCGTTGCGCCATAAATACATCAAATGAGCGATCTTATTTAATCTCTTTGGGCCCTTTTCAACCAAAATTACTGACATATCCACAAAACGACTCAATTCCACAAGGCAAGCAAAATCGGTTTAACAGTAGTTGGTTTAAAGAATATTCCCACTTAGAATACAGCATTGAAAAAGATGCAGGCTTCTGCTTTATTTGTTCACTTTTTTCTTACGGGCCGAATAGGGAACACTCAGAAGTAGCATGGGTTATAGACGGTGTAAGACAATGGCATAAAATGAAAAGTTTAGGTCTAAAAAAAGCAGGAAAATTAACGCAGCATTTTTCTTCCAAAGCTCATAAAACATCACTGTTAGATTATTGTAATTTTGTTTCAAGAGAAGGGAGAGTCGACACTTTGCTTAGAAAATCCTGTCGGAAAGAGGCAGTAAGAATACAGCAAGAACGAGCTTTTAATGCGGATGTAATTAAAATAATTTTGGATGTCACTAGTACATTAGCTAGACAGGGCATTGCGTTTAGAAATAGTGATAATGATGAAAATGGAAATTTGTTTAGTGTTTTACAAACACTTTATATTTTTTTTACATCAAGCACAAAGCGTTAGCATAACTTATCTTTAAAAATAAAAGAATTAGAAAATTCTCTACAGGTTAAAGATTTATCAAAAACTCGATGGACTGCACGCGCTGAGTCTATAAAATCAGTGTTTGAGGTAATTATAGATGTACTTAATGAGATAACCACCGATCAAAATAAATTTGACAGCAAAACAAGAAACCAAGCCTTTAGTATGGTCAAAAAAATCCTTACTTTTGATGTAATTGTTGCACTCATGTTCATGAAAAATATAATGTATAAAACTAAAAACTTAACAGAACTTCTAGAATCCAAGCAGCTTAATATTATTGCGGCTATACTATTAATTGATTCAACCATTATTTCACTGAATACTATCAATAACGATCGCGATGGCATGGTGGCGCTTATTGAAAGTGCTCTTGCATTTGGTAAAAAAATCGAAATTGATGGTGAGGCTGATTTTGAAAAAATTCATAGAAGAAGAATAGCTCCTAAAAAATTGGATCCAAATAGAGATTCAGAAGTAACTTTTACACTCAATTCATTTTATATCTCACAATTCAAAGTGGTTCTGGATAGTCTTATTAACCCAATGAAAGAAAATTTTAAAAAATGTTTAGAAATCGTACAGCCACTTTACAAAATTTTCACATTCCCTTAGAGCCGCCACAACTGTAGCTTTAAACTTATAGAAGCGGCAATAAATTCATTTCCAACAGAATACCACATAGACTTAGAAGCCCTTCAGGCTGAATTGGAAATATTTATTGATCAGTGTCAAGATTTATCAACTTTAAATGCAGTTTTTGAGAAGGCTTACAAAGTAAAAGACATTTTACCATTGTGTTATAAACTCTGTATTTTAGTTCAAATAATTCCTGTTAGTGTGGCTTCCAATGAAAGAAGTTTTAGTAAACTCAAATTTATTAAAAATTTTCTGAGGACAACAATGAGCGATTCACGATTTAATTCATTGTTAATGTTGTCCTCAGAAAAGGACATTTTAGAAAATATTCCGTTAGAAACGTTAATTTCACGGTGGACTTCTTTAAAGCAAAGACGAATTAAAGTCGCTTAAATCATAGTTTGCTAAGTATGTTTACGAATATATATTGTTATGTTTATGTATTTGTTGTTTGAATTTATGATTTTAAAATAAATTCTTTTGAAATAATTTCTATTACATTGTGTAGGTTACGAATACCGACAGAAAAAAAATATTCGGCGTTTACATTCGGATCATTCGGCATTTCAACTTCTCCACACCCCTCCAAAAAATATGCTTAGAACCGGCCCTGGTGCTCTGCCGCCGTCGGCGTGGCGCCGTCCCAACGGTATTTAAAGCCTTCCGTTTAAAAGCATAACTAAGACTTGTTATGACTTCTGGAGCATTCTGGTATACTTAAAATTATCGTTAATTAACTGACAAATTAAAACACCACTTCTGAAAAATCAATCAATTTTTTATTAAAAAAATAGCTTTTAATTTCACAATGTGTTGTATTCTAACACACAGCCATCTTGCCTTAAGTGTTTTTTATATAAAAGATTTTATATAAAAAAGATAGTCTAAATCTAACCTGACTAAAAGTAATACTTAAGAGTAAGGCTTGTATCAAAACATACACCTCCCGTACGAACTGACGAGATAAACTAGCAGCACCAAGGGCAGTGTTTTCGAGTCTTGGTTGAGCAAACTTTAAGGTTAACCGGAGATGTACCTTTCGACCGAGGCAAAAAATCGAATCTCGAAAGTCAAAAATTAAAAAAGAAATCAAATGTTCGAACAACTATCATTACAGCACCAAAATGTTTTAGCACCAGACTTAATACAAAATTAAACTTAATATAAGGTTGCCTTATAACTAAAAAATTGTCTCTATCTATATAAAGGAGCTTTAGGAACTAAAAAGTTACAGCCAAACATTTTTTGTACGAAGCTCGACTCTCCCAGGTTTTTCGATTTTATTAAAAATAATCTCCTGTAAAGGCTTCTAATTCTTTTCTAGAAACATTTACTCACTATAGAAATGTAGTGATGCAAAAACAAAAACAAATAACCTAAAAGTACATCGTCAAGTTCGCTTCAATGAACACTAAAACTATATTTAGGGCCAAACTTTGCACTTCCTAACAACATCGGGATGTTATTGAAAAATACAAATACTGATAAGAATTGAACTTAAAACCTGTTTATTTTGCTGCAAAACGCCCAATAGGTAGCACTCGAAAATATGTTGAACTGTAACTTTGAACAAGAAAAAATGGCGACTCACTCAAAAACTACGCTCAAAAACTATGCATTTTTTCACTATTTAGTACGATTATTATTCAAGGTATCCTATGTATTAAAAATGTGCAATTTTTAAAGGTCACTTCAAATGATTGGACCTCGATTACTTTTTATTTTTTTGCCTTACATCACTATTATCCAAAAAGTATATAGTTTCTTAAAATCTTACGACTATTGCGCGACCTTATAGAAAATTATAAGGTTCTGTAGCTTTCTGTAGAACCTTAAACGGACGAAATTGCTTAAATTCTAACGTTCTAAATATCACAATAATTAGTCCTTGTGAAAACACTGAGATTCTTCATAAAAAGTACTTAATTTACACTAATACTATTGTTTGCCTTAAATGAAAAAAGTACCTTAAAACTAGCTTAGGATATGTCAGTGAACAACAAACAACAAGTGAAATATATGGTGGCGTTTTAAATAAATAAAGCTGGTGAGTATGAACAAATTCTCCGCAGGAGTCAAATCTGGACAATATGTGTATCTTTTAAATTACGTGTTGGTTTTTATGCTGTGTAAAAGCAACGCAACAAAGTAATTACGGTATAATATAACAGTTTTGTTTTAAGGCGCTTTCGCAATTGCAAGACAATTTCGCTTTGGGATCCGCTACAATGAATAATGAGATTTTTTCCCATAATTTGTCTACACATTCGTGCGTTTTTAGGTATATTATTAGTCGTTAAGAATGACAAATCTATTTTTAATTCTCGTTGCCGTTATTGACTAATAATATATGTAATAAGATCCATCCCGCCGTTATTTAACCCTCAATACCATTTCTCGTTAGACCCCTACCATATAATTTGCATATTATAATGCATTTTATTTATGATGTCATACGTTGCATAAAAAGTTTTAATTAAATTAACTACATAATCCTCGGCCAGAATAAAAAATATTTAAAAGCTTTGGAAGCATACAAAAGCTCAAAAACTAAACAGTCGCCTGTTAAGTGGAACACCCTGTATATTACTGAATTTAAATTCTAGGAGAATTTAAATTCATTATTAATGTTGGAAAAATGGCACTTGACATACTTTGAGAGGCAGTAAAATCGAAACGATTTTAGTTAGAACGAAATTGATTGCACTCTCCGGTCTGGGTTAGCAAAACATTTTGGGCTAAGTTGGAATTTGTCGTCAGAACCAAGATTCTTAAAGACTTCAATTTATTTCGTTATAAGTGAAACCGTTTAAATTCTAAAGCCTCTCAGAGTGGGCAAAGTGTCAATTTTTCAACGACAGTACTTCAACAGTACAAAAAGAAAACTTTGGCACGTTACACTTTTTTGCTCCACCCTGTATATGTGATTATACGCTGGTTAAGTGCGTTTTTAACTTGTTTTAATCGAAGAAAAATTGAAATGTTCGAATTAATTTATGTTTCAAGTTCACGTTGGTCTTCATTATTCGACCTAGAAAATTGAAGTGTAAGACTGTGTGTCCCACATTAAAGATTCATAAAACATCAATATACTGAGTGAAGTCTATCTACACTCTTTAGTTAGACCGTTTGTCGGCTGCATCCGGCTAAATCGCAAGTTAACGTTAGAAGAAAGATTATTAAGGACTAAGATAAGAAAGATTCAACAATCCATTTTGTTCTTAATATTCTAAAGGTTCCCAAAGTGCACAAAGTATCAGTTTTTAAAAAATACTTGTTATATACAAGCAACTCGACACTTACATAAAATGTTTTTAGAATTTTCCGTAGGATGCAAATGATCAATAATTTACAGGATGTTCCGCTTTCAAAGATGTAACTTTGTTGCGCCGTCTGTTTTATATTAAAATTAGGTACCATTGTCTAAGTTAACAGTTTTAATTACAAAATAGCTTTATTGGACTGTTTAGTATTTATATTTTAAAATTCCTGAATCTCGTTGTCTTAAAAATATTAACAGTAAATATTTTTATAAGAGAAAAGTTTTCCCTTTTGCGTTTGGTATTCTCGAGAACAGTTTTTCCTTCTTATTGAAATTTTCTGGCAAATTACAAAGAGGGAAAAATCCCCATAATAATGCTGGCACTGTATACAAACTACTCGAAAGACAATCTGTTACTTAGTACAGAACTTCTATGGAACCAGTCTAAATTTAAGAAACGACTCTGTAAATACAGGATGGTGTTGTTTTACCATAAAATTGAAAAAAAAACAACAACAAAAACTTCAAATCAAAAAAACACCGAAAACGCAGTATGCAATATGCATACACAATAACAGGCAAATATAATTTTATATTAATTTGTTGATAAGAATATTTTCTTACACTTTTACTGAAGAGCATCTAATTTTAATATCATTAATCGAGATATGCGTCGAATTTAAGGAACAATGATCTTTATTTTTAATCGCAATTTTGATTTATGAAAACAATGTTTTAGTGCTCATTGTGAAAGAGTTACTTATTTTTTAAGTGCCTGGTTTATAGGCCATTGATTATTTTCTTGATAATGTTATCAGGGCATTCAGTGGGATTTTTTTGCTGCGGAATTATGTTTTATCTTTGCATAAATACTACGAATTGCATTCTATTTTTATATACAAAAATAGTAAACGGTATTTGGGATTTAATGTTCGCAGAAAATATACAAGGTCAGTTGAAAAATCTAGTCCCGCGAATTTGATACAATCAGATGAGGGATCGCCTATCACAAAATAACTGTAAATTCAAAAATATGATTTTATGCTACGTAATATCGCAAAATACACATATTTTCCTTCACTATCCCGCCTGCAAAGACACAACAAAAACAATACACGAATCACAACCGTTACAAGTATTAAGTCTCTTTTTCACCACGTCAGCAAGGAAATAAAACGAATCACACCTCCTAGGCATACCAATCAAATTTAAGTCTTAATATAAAAATACAGTCCATATTCCGTACAGTTTACGAGGTACCCTGTCCCTTCAGGCACCGAATTTGACCAGCATTAGTTACAATAATTTTGAAAGGTATGTAAATTACTCAATCTATTAGTATTTGCTTTTAAACTGAATTTCAACTTGAAACTCTGAATTAAACTTTAAAGCCAGATTTTAATCTCTCAAATCAGACTTTTAACTCTAAATTCAAAATTCAGAGTTATAAGTCTAAATTGACAGTTTAAAGTCCATTCCGGATATTGTTTAGTAAATTAACTCTGTATAAAAACGGGCACAATTAACATCGAATTTTGCTTTTCTAAGGGCTCCTGTAGATACGTAAGATACGTTAGGTTAAATCGTTTAAGACACAGTTATGGAAAATACGGGTCTTGAAGCATTCAATTTTTGACCGCTTTATATTGACTATGATTTTAATAGAACGTTGCCATGGCACCCACTATAAAACGTTATTAATATAAACCGAACAAAAATTGAAGCGTTCAAATTAATCTCTTTTCAGGTTCATCATTATGCCACTTAGAAACGCGTGCGGAAAATTAGCACATTTTCTGATATGTTTAATATCAGAAAATCATAAAAAGTATATACCAAAATAATTCAAATAAAGGCCAAATTGCATTTCTTCCCATAAATAGGTATAAAATATTTGTAAAATAAGTTGTAACTCGCAACTTAATTATCTGTATATCCAAACGATCAATGAAGTAAAATCATGCGACAGGGACCAAAAAATGTCAGGCCAAACCAAAAATATACATATTGAAGCGTCGATATGTAAAACGACTAGTCAACAGTAAAATTTGCTTGCTAAAGAGAGTTAATTTGAAATAACAACAATAGAATATTAATATAACGATTAGGAGTTGGAATCTTGGCATAAAAAATATACCGCATACAGAGTGTGCATACAATTTCTTGATAAACTAGAGAGAAAAGTTTCCATTTTATATTTCTAAGAAAATTTCACTGTTAATAAAAATTGATGCAAGAAGAAAACTACTTTGCAGTCACATTTCTTTTAAATTCTTGGTCCAAATAAAACACTTAATATTTTGCATTCGCAAAATATTGTGCAAGCTTTTGTCAAGAATACAATTTTCCCAGAAGTCCACTCTCTCACTTATCAAAGAATTTTAAGCACTATAAATAGCACATTCAACTTTTAACTAGACTCTGTACATAGGCTCCATCGGAATAGATTAAGTAAACTTTTACCGTCAAAAAAAAACTTAAAAATCACCGTCGATGGTCGGGACAATCCCTTGGCATAGCGATGCCAATAATTGCCAAACTTATACATTTTTCCAACGCAAACAACTGAAGGTCAATAAGTATACCGAATGCGGCGTTTAAGTTCAGAGGATTTATCCAAAAAGTAATAACCAAAACAGCAATTATTTTTGATTTGGAGGAGGTTGTCAAGGTAATTTTAAGATCAACTTTGAGTATTCTAATTTAAGCCCATTAAAAAGTCGGAAAAGATTGGTGACGCTTAAAACCAAAAATTGATTGAGGGAGTTGGCTTTGAAATGCTCTTGAAAACGTCCTCCAGCCTTCAACTTAAACGCCGCACTCTGTATATAAAACACTAGTTTTCAGCCTTTTAAATGTCGAGACGTTACCATCACGTGGTGAGCCATCACCTCGACATAACTATTTGACATCGAGGTGTCAGAAAAATGCCGTCGATGGCCCAACAACAATGAATCGTATATCAGAAGTTGTTGGGAAAATCCCTCCGCAACCTAAACAACATAAGTTCCATACACGCTCGCGCATCTTCAAACGAATCGTGTCCTTTGCCGCCGCTTTGTATCTCTCTATTCAGACAAGTTTGCGTTAAACTTTTTAGAGACCTTTTGAAAGGCAAACCCTTGAAGTGTGGGAATGTAAACGCGGTATCCACCACCGTTTTGTGGATAAGTTTCAAGCCCTTGAGGTCGTTTTCTAGTCCGTGTCCCACCAGCACCGTTTCGCTACAGACAAAGCTCTTTATGTCCCTTTGCACTCGCACTAACGACTTAGCGGGGTGTTTTATGAAATCCTCTTCGACGATCCCACTGAACCTGGTGTTAAAGTCCACGATTTTGTTTACGGGTTTGACGAACTCATTGTAGACGGGTTTTCCGCTGATGTCCACGAGCGTGACTTTCACTACTTCGAGCCCGGTGACTGTATATGACATTTCGCAGTCCAAGCCGTAGATTCCGTAATTGTTGTCGGGGCGTCTTATTTTTGGCGGCTCTGTTTCGACGAAGGAGGAGTTTACTGGAACAACAGAAAGAAATTGATTAGAACAATTGTAAAAAATGGCTACGAAAAATATATATTCGTTGACAACCCATTCGTTTTAACAAACTCACCGATTGGTTCCTTCGGTCCGGTCCACACGTGCAGTTCCGCCGAATCGCATCCGTGGGATCCGTTGGGTCGTCGACAGCAACTGTAGTTCATAGGGCCGTAGGCGCCATTCAAGGTCTCGATTTTGCCCGGATGGTACAGGCATTTGTCGTTAGTGATGTACATCTTCGACGTGGTATAGAAAAAAGTGCCGCATCGGGCGCAAATATGGGTGCGGGCGTCCTTCCACTTGATAGTACCTGGGGCTAATTTCGGAACCGGATTGGCAGTTTCTTCGACACCTAAAAGCAAAATGAGCTAGTTAAGTACGATTAGGTTTCAGGTTTATATAGTTAGGCTAGTTTGGTATATAATTTTATTTATTTTTTTTGTCTTGGACTGTAATAAAGACACTCACCCTCACTCCCACTGCTGCTCTCCTCCTCGCTCGAGCTGCTGCTTCCATTTCCACTGTCTCCGCTTTCATTTTTTGGTATGAATTCTTCAGCGTGAACATCTAAACGGTGTTGCCTTTTACCCCCTGTTACGTCATAATCATAATAGTAGTGGACTGGACCATGTAACCGCTCAAAATCGTACCCCCTTCTTCGATGGTGGACCATCTCCGAACGCAGCGGATAGCCTGAAAAGAGAAACCAAATGTATAAGTATATAATTTTTTATTTCTCGCATTTGTTTATGATCAGACATTATACTAGTTGTTTCCTAAAGCAGCACATACAGTAGTGTTCAATGAAGTGTTATACCTACAGCGATGGCGTTTTGTAAATCTGCTTATCATTATTCAAAGCTCAACAAAGTAGATATATACATTTCTAGAGTGAAATGGAAAATATTTTAAATACGAACATTTAATTTGAATTGATTAATGAAGTTCTTACCATTTGTATTAAAAACAAACTTGAAATATCAAAGCATTTTTATTAGAAAAATAAAATGCAAGTCCGGATTAAGAAAAAAAATATTGTTTTTAATTTCGTAAAAGAAATAATGGAGGAAATAATATACCGGGTGACACAGTACCACCCCGCAACTTTTAATTTAAAAATATATTCTCCTGAAGTTCGAAGGGTGCTTATAGTGCGTAAACCAGCTTTCTTTTCGACCTCCGGTTAAATCGGAAATAGCATAAATTTTGTTTTTTATGTCACACAAAATTAAAAAAAAAATCAAGTATGATTATAAAAATATACAGGGTGTCCCGGATAAGAATGAACTCTACAGGGATCTCGTAAATCATTAGAGCTACAAATATGTTTAAATTAGGAAAAAGATGCGCAGTGCTCTGCAATATGATGTTTTAAAATTCGGAGAAGTCCGAATATTTCCGAAGATATCTGGAAAAAACAAAAATTCGCGATTTCGGTTTTATTTTTTCTGCCTATTTGAAAAGATATGACAAAATAAATTTCACATTCTCATTCTACTTTTTCTGCTCTACATTTCTTAGATTTTCATTCCGACGTTTCGTTTTTCCGCAACCATCATCAACTTTTTTTTTTAATAGTCGGAAAACATTGTTTTATTTCTAATAAACTTTAATTTTAATT
>MU187452.1:17765-27782 GCA_016904865.1 Pissodes strobi | reverse complement strand
GCACAATAATTGCTTTGGAATCACCCTGTAAATTGTAACAGGCTATACGAAGAAACGGAGAGAATTTTTTTTTAACCAAACGACAAAAATTTAATACAGTTAAAAATTGTTAAGAACTAGAGTAATTGGTTGAAATAAACGGTCTGGAACCTCTCAAATTATACAGGACGATAAAAGCTAAAGGAATTTAATATGGCTTGAAGGGCTCGACAAAATGAAAACATTTCAGGGAAAAGTTTTGCATGTTTCTGTGGATATGTGTTTAAAACTTTGTATTGATTATGACTAATTTTAGGAATTAACCCCCTCGTTACCGTTACCCAATCGCTTCAAATAATTATTTTTGAAATATTTAGTTACCAGAAAAAAAAACATTATGAATATCTTTTGCTGTCTTGTGTAATTATATTACCAACCCCCGACGACATTGCCGGACATGTTCAGTCAAAAATCTCTTGAAAGCCGCCAAACTTTGACAAGTTTTTTAGAATTTTGAATACCTATTATACGTATTACGCATTCCGATGCTTTCTTACCCACTCGTAAAATTAGTATATACGAGTATCGTTATTAATTTATTGGCGATTGTTTAGGTGAAAAGTGCTCGCTCGATTCTATTAATTCAACGTAATATAAGACATGAAAAAATTACTTACCTAAAATAGCCATCGCCTCCCTGGACAACGCATACTTTTCTTTCAAAATTTGAACGAACAGCTCCTCGGGCATCGACATTCGCCTGTATTCCTCCAAAGGCTGCAAATCGATACCAACAAATCTTCCAACCCTCCCTCTCTGCACCAAATGCCTATGCACATATTTCATCGGCTGCGGAGCACCATCAGCGTTTTCTCCGTTTCGGAGGCGCGGTCCGTTTTTGCTCTTTTTACCGGTTTTGTTCTGATCCAACTTGCCAGGCTCGGATTCTTTCTCTGTTTTACTCGCGATGGTTGGCGTCTGGCTATCTCGTTTTCTGTTTTTCCGCTGTCTGCGGCTGAGACCCTTGTTCATGGTGGGGCTCGGAGTAGAGCTGGAGGGCAGGCTGTTCTCCTTGTTGCTCTCGGACGAGCTGGACGAAGAACACTTTGACTTCGAAGAGGTTTGGCCTCGGTTGGGACGGGATCGCATACCGTCTGGATCGGGGTCTTCTGAGAAAGAAAAAGACGGGGTGAGTATGTTTTGCTTCAAGAGGGAAGGGTGGCACTTATAACACCTAACAACTAAAACACAAATAAATTAAATTGCTCGCACGTGTAAACAATAACCGGAAAGACCCGACGAAAAAGCAACGAAAAATAAATCGGTTACTCAACAAATGTGAGACAATAGAAATAAAACAGTAAAATTTAATTATACCTTGTGCTCATGTAGTAGATATTTAACGACTTTCATTGAAAAAAAGTAAACTACTCGTCAACTGACACGAGAAATCCAATAGTTACTGAGAGATTTGAGCAAATGTCCTATAAATTACTAAGTGCTAAAGAAAACAGTGTTTAAAGACGATATCTTCATCAAAACCCATTTGACCAAAGTCTAATACGTACGAGAAAACTAGAAATGTTTTCTATGTGATACACAAATAATTCATGTTATTGGTAATTAAATTTAATGTATTGCAAACCAGTTTGGATTATTGTGCCAATCTACCAACGAAGAATTGCTAGTTTCCGTTAAGTAATTTTACGCATAAGGTACCTACCCAAACCTTTTTCATATATAACTGTATCGAATATAGCAACGCAACCGAAAATCAAATGATTTGCTAACCTGATTGAGTTTCCGACTCAATTTAATAATTAAAAATCATTAGTAATGATTAATATATTATTTATTAGACGATTTATTTTATGTACGCTACTGAACATTTTGGTGTAAGTCAAAATGTAGGTTTTCCACACTGGAATGCTCTGCATAAAGATTGGAACACCAATAACTTAGACATCAGCTGTCTGAATTTGGATAATTCAATTTTTGAGCACTTTATATTGACTGGTCTTATAATATATATTAAAATAAACTGAACTTAAACGCCCGAAATAAATTTATTTTTTAAGAATAAATTTTATACATAATCGAATATCACAAATAGGAAAAAAATATTGTTTGTAACCAGGTTGAGGTGTTGTTCAACTTTCACAAGAGTGATATTACGTGACGTTACTACGAAATGTTCCGATATATCATAGTTTTTTAAGATGTAGGAAGGACACCTACATTTTATATCTTCTACCATTCCCAAGGCATTATTTTATAAAATCACTCTGGGACACCCTGTACACACAAAAAAAAGAATACTCCATTTATGTATACACATTTTCTCAACTTTTTTTACTAAATTTAAGTCAACAGATACTTCCTTTTGAAAAATATATTTCGTATGAATAAATGCATTTTCTTAAAAGCAAAATATGAATTTTTCAAATTATTTTCTTGATTTAAAAACATATTTTTGTTTAGAATTTCGAGCAATCTTAATCAAAGATGAAGATAGATTTACCTTCAAAATAAGCTACATATTTTATTCAAGATTCCTAAATATTTCAATGAACTTTATTAAGTTTTGACCAAGAAAAATAAAAAACTAATTTAAGAATATTATTTTCTCCGTTTAGAATAAATCCTCGGTCTACATTATTTAGTATAAGATGGCAATATTCTTCAAATAAAAATAATCGGGGAATTAGAACGTATGTTTCTTAAAATGAGAATATCTCATGCATATTTTGAAACTACTAGGTTTCTGTCTAAACATATATCGTAGCACAAATCAAATAAAAAATTAAATATGTTTACTAAAATGAAATATCAATATCTTTTTATTTATCTTGACTCAAGGATCCGGGAATCTGATTGTATCCCTCCCCACATGTTTTCTAGATGGCCGGCAATATATTAATTATCCTAGTTTAGTTAGTTGATCGATAAGGTTGCTAGGGGTGCTGTGAGTGCAAGTGCGTGTGCTGTCCAGGACCATCGACCGATAAAGATCGTCTGTCATGACGGATTGATTGATTTTTACGTCAGACAAATCTAATGGTCCGAATACTTACAATTTCGTCATTTTGGTTTTCGGGAAAAAAACGAATTACACAAAACTAGAAAACAAATATATAAATCCGACGCCATGAAGAACAAAAATGGCCGCCAAAAGCCACAAAATTGTGCTGTCGTATTCACGTAGCTAAAAGAAGTCGAAGAATTAATGATAGAGAATACAAACTTCACACAGCCCTAGTGTGTTTTTTGATCTCATATTGCTCGAACTGTATGTATAGATCTTTGCCCGAACGAAGAGTTCAAAGCCGTTTTTAACTTGCCAAGAAATAGAAAAATACCTACCTCGGAGTTATTTTAGCTAAGTATTAGTTATTGGTCGTAGGATAGATACTTTTATTTGTTATTGTTACTTAGGCCATTTGTTTTAGACGTTTTAGTCTTTTTGCTATCCACACATTGTGAAAATGGGCCTTAGGTATTTATACTTACTGGTTTTTGTTAACATTTTCTAATATTGATTGTACATACATCCTATTTAACTCATCCTAAAGAAAACTGAAAATATTTTTAAAATACAAGTTGTAGCATAATATGTGTTAAGAATTTTTCTTGGTAGATCATATAACTGATTGTTTAAGTTGTTTTAAATGTGAGTATATCCCTGATATTTTATAAAAATGGGCAGACTGTAGAATCTAAACAGCTAAACTAACAAAAAAACGTTTTGCACATTCCTATCTTAGTTACTCTTTCTTTTTAATTTATCTTTGAAACATTGTAAGTTCCAATTAAGCCGGAAATGAACAAAAAAAGGATGTCTTGTGCTGTTGGTCAAACGGAGAGTTAGTCTCAAACGATGTAAAAAATGTGCAAATGGTTTTTCTCTAAGTTAAATTTTTTGAATCATTCAGTTTCCTTTTTTAAACTATCATATTTCTAAACGTAGATTCCGAAAAAGTAGTAATTTAAAACATTGTCAGTGGCCTGTAATTGTTTTTTCAATTTTGTCTAAATTAACCTATGCAGGGTGTTATTTAATTGATGGTTAAAAATGCAGGATATATTTTTTTGACTCTTTTTAGGATTAAAAATTCATATAAACATGTGTGCGTAAGGCCTTATATATCTCAGATTTGGCAGATAGTAAGCTAAAATGGCCAAAAAAATTTTTTTTGCAAAATTTACTTTGTTCCGGATCGTGATCGCTTTACCCCCGAAAATTTTTACTACGACACAGGGTCACGACCCGAAAAAAAGTAACACCCTGTAAGTTTTGCTAAAGTGTACTATGGCCGTTTACTAGATATGGGTTAGTTTGGGTTAGAGAAACTCATATCTTTAAATTTCTATAAAGCTGCATGAAAAAACGAAAGATATGCACACAAATATTAATAATACCTATGTACTTTAGTTCTAGAATTAACGGAAACAATACATCCTGTAGACCTTGGTTGTTCTAAGATAATATTTTTAGTTTGTATACGTACTTATTTTTCCAGTGTATAAAAATAAACTTCATTAGAGATATTATTTTGTTTTATTTTGAGATTTTTAATATTCTTAAACCGAACAGAAAAAAGAAGAATTTAATATATTGCATTTCTCATTCATATTAACTTATATTTTTAAATTAATAAAATCATTTTGGTTTAGAGAATAATGAATTCTTAAATATAGAAAAATATTTGTTTGTATTGTGTAAAAACGTTTATTATTTCAGTACGTTCGTATTCCTATATCAAACATTCCCTAAAATTCATTTTGAGAAATAAGTTACTCAAAGAGAGGATTTATATACATAGATGAAAAAAAAGGTTTATTATTTTAATCTTGAAGCTGATCAAGCAAAGTAAATACAATTTTAATTATAGGATATGTTTTCTTTAACCATGAATAGCATTTCTTCTTTTGAGAAATAATTTATTTTCGTTTCAAATGATTCGATATCTTGAAACAACGATCATGTGATTCTTAACTATAATAATATAAAATAATTAAATCTAATATTGTGATTCTTGTTCTGTAAAATAAATTAATCGGCAAGAGAATTATGCAGTATCCACTCTATTATTTAAAATACTCAATTTAAATATATATATCTTTGCGTATATACAAAGCTAAGATTTATTCTAATTGAGTATTATATTTTTAAAATGAGATATCCTTTTTTTTGTGTGTATAAAACTATAAAAGAGGAGGCACACCTAACATTGTGTGGAACTCACTCCCAGGACATGTGTTTCCCCCTATATACAACCTACAATTCAAGAACCGTGTCCTTTAATGTGTGCCACAATCATAAAAAAAAAATACGAGCAGTTGAAAATTCTGAATGTCGAGCATTCAATTTTTGTGCACTTTCTATTACTACGTCTTTATCAGCATGTATGGTAAGCACTAAAATCTGGTTTTTTGAATCCCCACGTACATTTCTTATGTCAAAACTCTTTCATATAAATCGATTATGAAAGAGCTCGGATACTGGCCAATGGTTTTGCCCCTCCAAGATTTCTTATCTTCTATTATGTTCGAGATATTGTTTGGCCAAACCACTGTGGGACATCCTGTATAATGTAGGAGACACACTCCTAACATAACATAACGGTTAATTAGTATGGATATCTTGTTAAAAATTCTTAATTTGGAGCATTCAATTTTTGACCGCTTTGTATTGTGCCTCTACAATACGTTGCCATGGGAACCACTAGGAAAATAATAAACCGAACAAAAATTGAAATGTCGCAAAGAATTTCTTGTCGCCCTCTCCATTGATAGATACCACGATCATAGAAAAACCAACATTATCTATGCTATGATTAACGGTTAGACACAATTACACTGCTTGCTAAATGAAGAGCATATAAAAATAATTACAAAATGATGCGTATATAACCGACTAAGGTAGGAGTACCACTAATTTTGAAAACATGTCACTGATTAGTTTTTTGCACTATAAGTTACCGAAACCTGGTAGATATGGAGCAAAAGAGTTACAGGGAAACAATCACTCAAATTATAACTAGCTAATTGTTCGTTTCAATTGACGAGGAACTTAAATATACGTACTGCCTGTATAGTTAGCGGGCAATCCTAACCCCTTCAATAAACTCGTCCAATGGAAAACAGCCGGAACCAACATGTGACCCCGACACAAGCCATTCCAAGAACCAACCATAAGACAGTCCAAAAACAGACCATATGAATTGTAATCGCTTTTGAAAAACAATTAATTAAAATACTTCGCGACAACCGCCAACAGAAAAAAATGATCGACGATACGGAACGAATCAGTAAAGCAGTTTTGAACATACTGAATTAAATGTAAACAGCTTCGATACTTTTATAATAATTTCGATATTCTATAATAACGCAAACGAAATAAGGAAAATAAACAATAATTGTTGTCTATTATGGGCTTTGACACTTAATATTGTCGTTGTTTTGCCGCCACAACATGTTGTAAATGCGACTTAAAATCATGTATTTTTATTTGAAGAAGGATTTAGGAGTGTCTGAAAATCATATGTATGTATCATCATTACAATTATTGATAACATAAAAATAGGTCAAAAACCCCGTACAAAGACTAATCAATTTTTTTTATAAGCTTTAGAGGTCGCCGGCCGACTTCGATTATTTGGAGGTTATAGTAATATCGAGAGCAATTAGGATACGTTCTAAATCCGTAGAGATCTACAAGTGTTCCAACATATTGAATTATTTTTATGAAAAAAGGCGATAAGACAAATCAAAGCCAGATGTTACTAAAACGCTAAATATATCCGTTACAGTATATCGTCGTGACTTTTATTCATAGAAATCAGTACGATCGTGATTAATAAAAATAAACTCTAGAGTCTTGTATACTTATGCCATTCAATTAAAACGCCAATTAAAACATAAAAAACCGTTAGTCATACTCAATATTTTATTGTTCAAATATCTCGTCAAACGAATAGATATAGATAACCGCAATTTTTCGCTGTTAGTCACGGCACAAGGCGACTTGTTGCATCATAATCAGTGATGTGAACTGGTAAATTACCGATAAATTACCGTGGTAATTTACGGTAATTTACCGTAAATAACCAGAAATTTTTTACCGTAATTTACTGGTAATTAACATAGAAAATTACCGGTTCTTGTGCTAAATAATTAACGTTATTTACCGTAATTTACCGTTATTTACTGTATTTTGTTGTAATTTACCATATTTCCGTAAGCGACGTTTGTCAGCAATATGAGCAGTATGCGTTCGGGAATTTACTGCCGACTGCTGGTTATTAGCCGGATCGGGATTTACTGTCGACTGTCGCGAATAATGTGAATTTACATCGTTTAACATATGTATTTCTCCGGTCTTAAGAATTAACAGTCGATGGTTTGGTTATAACTTATACCATAGTATACCTCCTAATATCGCTATATTAGGCGTTATTGGTTTTCATTCCAATCTTTATCGGAGTATGAATATGAATCCGATTGTTCTGAAATAGATGGTGAAATTGAAATAGATGAAATAGTTGATCTAGAGATCTCATTTAGTCCAGCTCATTGTGAAATGCAAATATAAAAAAAAATCTTATACTTAGTATTTAGGTACGGGATCCCCCGTTTCCACAAACTAAAATTTTAACGTACTTACTTAAAAGGGCACTTAACCTAAATATTAACAAGTACGAATTTAAGGATTACTTAGATTGTACCTACGCTACAACAATTAAAATTTAGTTGATGGATACGGAGGTTTGTCATTCATTTTGGTATGTGTTGTTTTCGTTTTAAAATTAAATAATACTTAAGGAAAAAGCAATGCTTTATTCACAAACAAATGAAGCAACTCTTTGTCCTACACCGATACTTACACACACCGTAATTTAATTCCCAAGTGATAATTACGTGACTATGACAAGTTATTTTTTATACATGTACAAGTACATGTTTCTTTGAAAAAATAGCAACTTTTATTTGTAAACTAGTGCACGCTGGGTGCAATGGGTGCGTCTCTGTTTTTTTTTCAAATGGACGTTTCCAAAGGACAGTAATATACACAATTTACATTAATTTACGAATGGAAATCGTTATTAGTTTACTTGCAGTTTACGGCAAATTACAGTAATTTATTGTTATTTACCAAAAATATATTACGGTTATTTACCATAGTAATTTACGACACAAATTTATTACCACGGTAATTAATTTTGGTAATTAACACTCGTAAATTACCACCGTAAATAACCAAAAATATAAATTACGGTAATTTTACATCACTGATCATAATCCTTTTTTATATGTAAATTATGATGGTAATGTATGAAAAAAAATTGATCATTTTCAATGGGAATTTATAATTCGATGCAGATTTTTCTGGATCTACGCATGAAAACCTACCAGAATATTTTAAAGAATATAAACGACGCAAGCAACGAGGCAAAGAAAAGTCACTAACCCAAATTAACCCTACTGACGGGACATCGAAATTAGTCGGTGAACAGCGAACAGAATTGTCGCATCACGTTTTCAGGCAGTTTCGCCGCCCTCCTGGATCTTTTTCTAACCACCAATCCTGACCAGTACACAATTACAATTGGTCCGCCATTAGGTACTTCCGACCGCAAACTTATTACAAAGGTTTGTGAATTGCCACTTCTAAAGAAGGATCCACCATTGCCTTGCAAAATCTGGCATTACAATTCTGCAAACTGGGATCTAAGGGAGGTCTACCTAGATTTTCCTTGGCTCGACGTCTGCTTTGGCACTGACGATCGGTCCGTCTGCTGCGAAAAGATCACGCAAGTAATCTCCCCAGGAATGGCAGCATACATCCCAAAATCCAGTTACCGTCAAAAGAAAAGCCCGGGTTCGATAGAAGATGCGAAAGAGCTGTAGATAGGAAACAGCAAGCCTACAAGTACTGGCAGCAAAATCAGACCGCTGAAAATCGCAATTATTTTGTCGAAGCGAGAAACGAATGCAAGCGTGTGATCGCCGAAACTAAGGACAGCCACAATCAAAGGATCAGGAATAAACTTTTGCAATGCCCCAGTGGCTCCAGGAATTTCTGGTCGGTAGCAAAGGCAGTAAGTAATAACCATAGACGTCTTTTATACTGCCCTGCTAAGACAGAAAGTCGTATCTGCAAAAATTGCGTTTTTCAGCTTATACCTGATTTTGGTAGAGTAGGGCATTCTCTAGCATTTAAGCAAGGCTTGGAAGTTGTATCTTCATACGAAATAGTGAATTAATAGATAGTATATTGTTTTGTCGTATCTGCAAAAATTCACCGTATACTATAGGTTAAAAAGTCGTATTGATTATTACTAGGTCAGTTTGTCGTATCTGAAATAAAATACGTCAGATACGGCTTTTGGACTTGGTATCTCGCAGTGGGCGGATCCATTTCTGACAAATACGACACAAAATTATAAATGAGGTTAGAATTTCTTTATATCTTTCGTTTACCGTTGATTGCTCTTAGTTTTAGTGGATTGTTTTGCGATTTTATATTCCAAATAAACATAAAAGTGGTTATTAGGAGTTCCAGAGGCTATCATACTTTTTATTTGAAAACAAAGCAAGGTAGGTTGGTTAAAAATATATATTCCATTTTAATCAGTACCGGTAAGTTTTGAGGTTATATCTAGATATTCACCTACATACACATGAAATTTTTTAAATCACATACAGAGTTTTAAAAGCACACATTTTCCCAAAAATTTCCCTTTTTCGAAATATTTCGGTACAGCAAACTCGTGCGATTTTTTAGACCAAAAATTCGAACTCCGCGTCCCCAAATACCCCTCTCTAGAGTAACCACAACAAAACTGATTTTTTTCGAAAATTTTTTTGAACATTTTTTTTTGCTTTCATTACAGAAACGGTTAAAGGGATTCACGTGCATGTCACCCACACACAAATAAAAAAATTTAAATCACTTACAGAATGTTACAAGCACAGACCTTATTTTCGCAATATTTTGGTACAGCAAACTCGTGCGATTTTTTAGACCAAAAAATC
>MU187452.1:0-17755 GCA_016904865.1 Pissodes strobi | reverse complement strand
CCCCTAAAATCCCACTTCAAAGTCCAACATCAAAACTTATTTTTTTCGAAAGTTATTATGGAAAAAAAATGTTATGCTTTCAATAAAGAAACGAGAAAGATTCACGTACATATCACCCACGTACAAATAAATTTTTTGAAATCATATACAGGGTGTTAAAAACACAAATTTTCCAAAAAAATCCCCTATTTTCAAAATATTTCGGTACAGCAAAGTCGTGCGATTTTTTAGACCAAAAATTCGAACTCCGCGCCCCCAAATACCCCTCTCCAGAGTACCAACATCAAATTTTTTTTTCGAAAATTATTTTCGAATTTGTTTTTGTTTTTATTACAGAAATGGTTAGAGGGATCAACGTACACGTTGCCCACGTACAAATCAAAAATTTACACCACAATTTATCTCCAAAAATCCCCTATTTTCGAAATATTTCGGTACAACAAAGTCGTGCGATATTTTAGATAAAAAATTCGAACTCTGCGCCTCCGGAGTACCAACATAATTTTTTTTTTCGAAAATTATTTTCGATTTTTTTTCCTTTCATTACCGGAACGGTTAGAAGGATCAACGTACACGTTACCCACGTACAAATTACAGGGTGTTAAAACCACAGTAACCACAATTTTTCCCCAAAAATCCCCTATTTTCGAATTATTTCAAAACAGCATACTCGTGCAATTTTTTAAACCAAAAAACCCGAACACCGCACCCCCAAATACTCATCTCCAGAGTACCAACATCAAAAATTTTGTTTTTTCGAAAATTATTTTTGAGTTTTTTTTGTTTTTATTACAGAAATGGTTGGAGGGATCAACGTACACGTTACCCAAGTACAAATAAATTCTTTTAAATCACTTACAGGGTCTTAAAACCACAATTTATCCCCAAAAATCCCCTATTTCCGAAATATTTCGGTACAAAAAAGTCGTCCGATTTTTTAAATCAAAAATTCCAACTCTGGGCTTCCAAATGCCTCTCTCCAGAGTACCAACATCAATTTTTTTTTCGAAAATTATTTTCGACTTTTTTTTTCCTTTCATGACAGAAACGATTAGAGGGATCAACGTACACGTTACCCACGTACGCCCTATTTTTGAAATATTCCAGTACAGCAAACTAAGTATTATTTTAAAAGATTAATTTGTTTGTATTCTTATATGAAATATACATACTTTGCCACAAATCGGCTTAATATCGGTATTTATTTAGGTATAGGAATGTCGTAACTAACAAAAGTCAAACTTTGATCGAATTTAGCCATTCATAATACTTAGAATGTTTTGTATGAATCTGTATAACTATGTTCCACATGTGGGTTCAAAAAAGATTACTAATAAAATCACATATTTTACAAATTGTTCAATTTCTCAAAACTCAAAACTTTTGCAAATACGACTTCCTGTCTTAGCAGGACAGTATACAGAACAGACGAACGTGGCATCACGGCGACTAAAGCCAAGGAAAAAGCACACATGCCCGCCAAAATGTTTTCATCGCACTCTACCTTAGACGTCCCCCAAGGCAAGGCTCTCCCCGCCATATCGAACATCAACACTACCATGGCGGAAGTCAAGTTTCATCACCGTGATATTCGTAAAAGCCTTAAAGAACTAGATACGCAAAAGGCATCAGGACCAGACGGAATACAAAAGCACACCCTAAAGTTGCTGGGTTCCATTCAGAAGAAAGCTGTGCGTCTCGTCGGCGACCCGGAGTTGACCCGGAATCTGGAGAGTCTGGAACACCGCAGACATGTGGCCGAGATGTCCCTGTTTTACAGATACTTTCACGGCAGTCGTTCCCAAGATTTGGCCCGCCTCATCTCGCCCCTGGCAGCGCCTGTCAGACAGTCCCGACAAACGGCAAGAGCGCACCAATTCGTTGTACAACTGGAAACACCTAGAATATCGCTTTATCAAAACTCCTTTGTCTGGCGCACTGCACCGTTGTGGAACTCACTCCCAGAACATCTGTTTCTCCCTAATTGCAACCTACAACTATTCAAGAACTGTGTCAATCAACATCTTCGCACACACACACCGTTCGTCGAGCGCCATAGGATCTCCCTTTAGTGTGTGTGCCATGTGCCACTGCCATAAAAAAAATCTGAACGGAAAACTGTACGAACGGACCGAATACTGAATGAACGAACCCGGGGTTTAAAAATAGAAATATTTTTTAAAAAATTATCATTTGCTCACAATATTGTTCGATGTAATGGCAATTTGTGGTCCACCTAATTCTCCACAGGAAACACAAATAGTGCCAAAAATAGGCAAATTATACAAGCTAGATCAAGTGACTAACCTAAAATATAAATGTAAAAATAAGAATTGTGGACTAATTTTTTACTCTATGTTTAGTGCACCTGTGATTTTATACGTACATTTATCTTTTGTAAATATATGTTTTAAGCCGTCAATTAACATATGGATCGATACAAAAAAGTTGTTTATTTTGGACAAAACATCCTATATATACACGTTCACGTCACGTTGCCCTGATTATAACATCGCTCGGCCAAAAGTATGTTGCCAAACTATTCGGGACGCATAAACACATCGCAATCGATCACGCTCCTAAGACGTAAGCACGAAAACATTTAAGAGGCCGAAAAGGTGGGCTAACTTAACGTGGCATTTAAAATCAATAGTAAACAGGCAAAAGCTAACGAATCCAAATAACAAACCAAACAAATCGAACTTAAGATTGCGGTCCTTCGAGCCTCTCACTTTGGATCGTATTAGCTCATTTCTAAAAAAATATAGCGTGACGTATATGACACTACTGACCGCTCATGTAAATATTATCGATATTTTAACAAGTAAACATGATCATAAAAATCACTCGAAAAATGACAAGCACACAAATAAACGATATCATGTAGTTCCTGAAATCATCTGTTTTTTTTTATTTTATTGATTGTTCCATCTGTATAAATTTATTTCTTAAGACAATTATGTTATGCAATCCTTTCGTAGAAGATAGTCTTCCAATTGCATTGCAAGTAAATAATATGAAATTATTAATTCCAAATAGTTTTTGCTTTTTTACAAACGGTATAGGGGCTCTTAATAATTGTCCCCACCTATTATAGGAATGAGTATAGAGCAGATCGCCAATTTTCCAATTCTCCAAGTCCCACGTCATGCGATCACCGTAACGCGGCAACGTGTTTCGTATTGAGACGCTTTCCATACGGTACGAGACACAAACAATTGCGTTGATTGGTCCAAGCGGACCGTGCCTTCGGATCCGACCAATCGCGTTGCGCTGTGTCAGAGGTTACGGCACTAATGCGACGTTGTCGGGTCGGCGATTAAGTGGTAAGTACAAACTCATGATAACACTAATTTAGCAAATAGCGTGCCTGTATATATTTATAGATCGTGGATCGTGTACGGGTAGATAGGTAAATGATAAAAAAAAACGTTTTTTTTCCATAAAAATAAGGGTTGGGCGAGGATGTTTGATAGGCAAAAGGTTCTAAAATTAGCCCTACGCTGCTGTTGCAGTATTGAATTAATTTCATTTTTGGTCGAGAGAATTGAATACACAATCACAATTTCGCCTCTATCAAAATGTGCGGTCACAATTTGAATCCGACGCGACGTATCATCATCGGAGACTCATCGTCGACTTCTGTTTTTTGAATACGGCTCTGTACGTATTATTTGGTTTAACTATCTAGTATAAAGTTACCGCGCGAAGTAACGCGGGCATATTCCGAAAACAATCGCTTTTACGATATAAACGTTGCCTATGTCCTATATGCAGGGGTTCTATAATGGTACAATTTCACTTACCATCTCCACACGATACGAGGTATTTTCCATTGGCCGAGAAGTCCATGTCTAAAACCCTACCAGTGTGTCCCTTTAGAGTAGACAATAACCAAGGATGGGTATAGCCTGTAAAGAAACGTAAAATCAATATCTTTTATGATTTTCGATTTTCAAAATAAAATCTAGAATATACACCAAGAGTGTTGGTTCCTCAGTCTTGGTCTATACCAGTCAGCTTTGATTATGCCTTTCATTAAAAAAAAAAAACAAGACAATACACCAAGAGATTTGGCTCCTTATTTTTAAACCAAAATTAAGGCTATAGACCAAGAGAGTTGGTTCTCTGGTTTTCAATTTAAAAAAAAACATCATAAAGTATGCCAAGAGATTTGACTCCTTATTTTCAAAGCAAAATCAAAACTATAGGCCAAAAGAATTGATTCCTCAGCCTTGGTCTATACACATGAAGTATTCAAAAAGCGCCAGTATTGATTATGTCTGTTTTCAATTAAAATAATAACAAGACCAAGAGATTTGGCTTCTTATTTCGAAACGAAAATCAAGACTATAGACCAGCCGCATTGGTTCTTCAGCCTTGGTCTATACATATACAGAGCCAGCCTTGATTATTCCTGGTTTTCATTGAAAAAATATTAAGACAATAATAATACACCAACAGATTTGGCTTCTTAGCCTTAACGCATGAAATGAATATCTTCTTCAATTTTTAATACAAAACCAAGACATTTGGTCCCATACTCTTCATATTGACATATGACAATTTTAAAAAGGCGAGGATATTACAGATGAAAATTACAGTGCGAATCGAAACTAATACTCAAGAGATAAGGTTCTTTAAAGCGGTCCAAATAACAGATGTTAGAGGGTGAGATGGTCTTACCTTTTTCGTTAGCCCTTGTCGTTCTCCAAGCTTCCCTCTCGGTAAGCTTCTTTTTGGAGGAAGTCTTTACCGCACCGGCCTGCTCTTTCTTACCGTGCTTACCAGAAGCGTCAGTCGAGAAGCCTTTACTTTTATCGGGCTTTTCATCTGAAAAAAAAATAATAAAAAATATTATTGTGCTATTACCAAAAAAAAAAACATGCTCCAATTAAGCCATGAATGCAACATTAATGACACTGGCAAGTCACAATGGCTCGATTTAAGTAAAAATTTACATTCCTTATAGTACTAGGTGACATTTAATTTAGATTTTTTAAATTTCATATGTTGAGTGGATGGGAACTTAATTTGCTACCCAAGCATGCATGACAGGAATATGTTTTCTTATGTTTCGACCTAAAATATCATTTTAGAAATATTTGACTGTTTAAATAAATCTACGATAAAAGAGGAACTTCCATAGTGTTAAATATATGGAAAATAAATAATTAAAAATATATATGCATATACAGGGTGTCCTAAATAGCGTCTTCCTCTATTGAAATCTCCGAAACCGTAATAAGAGTTTCGAGATCGGATAAATTAGAGAAAAGTTGATGATCATTCACAACAGGCATACAGTATTAAATAATTGCTTTTAGTATCGGTGATATTAGAGAAAGATGAAAAGCGATTGACGGGAGCCTGCAAAGTTAAATGTGCGCAACCATTATTTTTTCTTCTTTACGGTTGTACCACCATTTACTTACTTATACCCTTACACCTTGATTATGTACTTACTTATTATTTTCCATATCATTTAACACTGTGGAAGTTCCACTTGTGTCATAAAGCCCTTTTTACATGTCAAATTTTAAATGAAATTATTTTAATACCTCGTTTTATTTAGAAATTTATTTTTTATTCTCACCAAATCAAAGCGTAGTACTTCCTACTAAGTACGATAGAAAAGTGAAATATTTTGTTCGGGTATTTTTTCATTATCACCGTTTTATTACAATATAACCCTGTCCCTGACATGTATTAGTTATTTGCTGTAATTAAATACATCATATTCAATAAGTAGGCCATAAAAAAATCATGAAGCAGTGTCAACTGACGATAATATCAAAAATGGTTGTTTTATCACCATCTTGAAAACAAAAGGCACCGTCAAATAATGTCGTATCATCAGCAAAGAAATTTTACATTGATTCCCATGATATAATAGTATATTACATAATACGTGTTGAAAGTACTAATTTGGTCTTACAACCACCTACAAAAATTACACAAAAGCACTCTTTAGATGCTTAAGAAAATGATTAATATCATACGCGAACTGAAATCCACTTTCGATATATACACCCAAATACAGGATGTTGCCGGAAACGAGTGACAGATCGAAATCATATATTTTTAATTGCAGCAGTGCGTATATTAATGAATTTTTAGATTTTGTGTTCAATTCTGAACATAATTTATAATATATTGTTTAATATCATAAGTATGTCTAAATTTCCGATTATTAACGTCTGAAAATTGAACAGTATATTTCTGGACTGATATGCATTTCCTATATTGTACTATTGAATTTGCAACCGTTATAATAATTTGAAGACGGTTCAATTTAGAAGCTAGGAGATATATGTTGTAAATAATTTACATAGACCCCTACAACTTTTGTTGGATGGAGGTAATAATAATTTGCCAAGAAGTTTTTAGTAGTTAACAGAGAAAAAATCCGTTGCCATTACCTAACGCATTAACTCTTTATTTTTCAATTTGCGAAGCAATTCTTGCGTGTTATTTAATGCAAACGCTCCCATAAGAAGTGTTAATGTGTTCGGTAAAATGGCATGTCTAACCTCGTGTCTAACAAGTTATACTTCCTGATTGTTTTTTATATCCATCATCAACGATTACATCGACCGATAATGTTTCAATCTCTATTTGTGTTCGTTACTATTACCATTCATCGAACCGTTGCGTAATATTTATTTATAATATAAGAGATGCCGGGTGACCAGGATCGTTGCCGACTTTGTCAATCGGTTGGTTCTTAAGGTGAAAATTTCAATTAGTATTTTGACTCCACACCATATGAAAATGAGGAAAAAAGCGCAGTTAACGTAGCCAGAAACAGTCTTATAACGCACGTGTGTTGAAAAGTAACTTCAACATGCAGGATTCTATCTGAATAGATGACCGACGCGACGCGTCGGTCATCTATTTATTCTTGACGTCTCAATTTTGTTTCTTGATAAAAATTAGTGCAAAAGAAAATGTAATTTTGGAATTTAAAAATTTAAGAGGCAGAGAAATTAACGACAACAAATCATA
Source organism: Pissodes strobi (assembly GCA_016904865.1). Lineage (NCBI taxonomy): Eukaryota > Metazoa > Arthropoda > Insecta > Coleoptera > Curculionidae > Pissodes > Pissodes strobi. The sequence continues at coordinate 10,747 of MU187452.1, read as the reverse complement.
AAATGTGGAAAAGCACTTTGGTAAATAAAAATTTCCAATACAGAAGAATTAAAGAGCATAAACATGAAAATTAAAACTTGTGATATTTTTTTATTTACAGAGATTAACATAATATGAAATATGTTTCAACTTAAAATTTGGCAAAATTGGCTTCGATGCCTATCAAATGTAGGTAAATATAAGATGTTCTAGATAAAAAAATAAAATTTATCAAAAATAAAAATAAAAATTACGATACTATGAAAAATCAGTGGACGTGTACAGGGTCGCCATTATTCTTCTAGCTTTAAAATTTTGCAAAAACCGTAACTCCTCTGCTATTTGGAAGTATTTTGTTTGATCGATTACACAAATAAAAAATCAGTTACTTTTTCTTGTACCTCTATGTAGCAAAAATATATTTATTTTTATCAATACTAAAGTTTTCTGAGCAAAATTTTGGTTCTAGCAAAAGGAAATTGCCTAAAAAGGTAAATTTTAAAATTTAAATGATTTTTATATATTTTTTTTCTTTCGTTATTTAATGAAAGTATTGCTTCCTCTTTTCTCGCCTTTTAAGGTAATAAAGTATGAGGCTTTTGTTTCTTTATAATATGCATAATAATATTATGCAGGAATTTTTGTTCTAACCTAAACACACATTAAAGCCCTCAGTCTTACATCAGTAACTTAGATAGGAAAGAAGCAATACTTTCATTAAATTATGGAAAAAAAAAACATTTAAATTTAAAAATTTACTTTTTTGGACATTTTCATTTCGCTAGAACCAAAATTTCAAAGCCATTTCTTATCAGATAATCCACAATAGGCGAAAAAAAAGAAAACCTGCATATCGGAAAAACCGCATTTGTCCATTTTTGATCAAAATGCCACTATTTTGGTGCCATCGTTTTTAAAAGGTATATTTGTCCTATAAACCTGATAAATCTGCCTAAAGTCGACGTGCAAATATTGCCAATTTTTCTTTAAAAAAATCATAAATAGAGCGCGCTTCTTCCAACAATATCACATATATCCATAAAGTTCGGCGCGTTTTGAATGAACTTGCTAACTAACCAGAAAATAGACAAAAAAAGATTCACCCACAACACCGAAAAACCAAAGTGCAAAATAAAATAGGCTCCCTAATCCTCTTTCAAAAGAGGATTCCGATTCCCGGCAGCATATCAGTGGCGGCTCGTCATTGGACGCAGGTGAAGCGCCCCTTCACCTACAATTTCTAAAAATTTCATTACTTTAAAGTAAAAATATTTCAAATTAAATAATATTTTTATAATCTAAATTTCTAATCAAAATTAGTGCAATTTCTCAGATTACATTTCTTAAAAACACAAATTTTCATAATATAAATTTCTAATCAAAATTAGTGCGATAATACTCATAAAAGATAATTAACTATAAAACGTAGCGCGCTAAATAATTTGTCATAAGATCGGCCGGTGCGGGCGGTTTTCGACACTCGAAACACGTGGGAATCGCAAACAGCAAGATCAATAATTGCACTGCAATATACAGATTTATTTACGATGGTTGCTATGGCGACGGGCGAAGCAGACATGCTAGATACGTGAGCTATTTATAGAACGGAAGCAGCCCGACAATGCGACTCCGACAGGTTCTTATGTTAATATTAAATTCAGTTCACAGTCGTTCGGAAGCAAATTTGCATCACACCGTTGTCGCGCATTGTTTTACGAAACGTTTTACGAAATGTTTCCATTGTATGATCCGATCTGCATCTTGTTAGAAACACTATTTTCCAGGTTGAAAACGATGATAAAAGAGACTTTTTAAATACGGAGGGACCTAAGCCTTTCCTTCAAATAGAAAAACAAGTAGTAAAATCAAGAGAGAGAATTTTCGTTCGTAGGTTTCGAAATCTGATCTGAGTATTCTGATTATAATGGGTTGTATGGAAGTGTTTATTTAAAGAAACTATTTCGTATGCCACTATGCCCTGTTTAAATGTAGGTGGAAAATCGTTTGGAATAAAGAAGGATTTAACATTTTTGGGAATGTGACAAGAGGCTGTAGTAGGCATGAAGCTTCTTCGAACCATATTCACTGTGCATTATCATTTGCGAAGTTAAAGAAAAGCCTCGCTACAAAATCGAAGAATAGACCTTATATTTAAAAAGTATATGGGAGCAGTCAAAATAACTGTACGCGAGAGTGTGGGTAAATTAGTAATTCTATTATCTTTTTGATATTATTATAAATTAGTGGCGGCCGCGGCGCTCATGGTATATTATTTCTCGCAGGTACTTTTGGGCGTGGCCCCAAAAAATTTTCGCCTGCAGCGCAGTTTTGCCTACGGCGCTAATTGCGGTTCACCTATTCTTGCCTACACGAGCCGCCACTGCAGCATATACGTAAACTGCACACGCGATAGGACCTCGCCATAGGGCGACTGTAATATAATTTTAGATATAATACCCCCGTTACGTTTCGTCCTCAAATATTTGAACTCTTCATATCTGGCCCTTCGCTCGCTCCGCGGGTGCAACCAGCAAAAACTAACCGAACGCATGAAAAGCAACTATACATATTATATATTACAGTCTTCCTATGGCGAGGTCCTATCGCGTCCGCATTTACGTAAAAGCTTCCCTGCATCGAATCCTCAAAAAGAAGCCAACTTCTACTTGGCTCAAATACATTAAAAGGAAATTAATATACGTCAAATAAAAAATACAGGGGTATCTCACTTAAAAGAAGGTTTCTAATGTAACTATTAAAAATGTCTATAAATATATTACTACAGCAGAGAACTCCACTTCTTTCTATTTTAATTGAGTAGAAGGTACCATAATATTATCATGTCAAAATTGCAAGTACATAAAAAATTTAATTAAAAATTTTCCCCGCAAAATTACGACATTTAGACAAATATGGACGTCCGCACTGGTCATTTAATTTACCTTTTAATCTGATAAGTCTTTTATTTTTAAAGTTATTATTATTATTATAAACCAAAATCTTAACTGCTTATCAATATTTTGTTAGCAGAAAAAGAAACAGAATTCCATCAGTACATGAAAGACATGGTTGTGTTATTTTTTTAAATGACACGCTTTGCATATTTGTAATTAGTTTGGGTTAGTTTGGGTTTAGTTTCAGTGTTCAGCAGTTTGTTCTACTAAGTGTCCAACAAAAGGAAAAATCTATTCTTCATTTTAAAAAAAATAAGCTTCTTGATAATGTTGGTCGAGATGTTGGTGTATAAACAAAATCTAATTTTGGAACTCTCAAAATTTGAGTATACTTTGCAAGGTCCAGGAAAATTAACAACAATAAAGAAAAAATATCAATTTTTTGGAAAAGGGAAAAGCACTATGAAAATGTCGAATACAAAGAAGAATTAAAAAGCATAAACATGAAAATAAAAAATCCTAATATATTTTTTTAAATTTAGAGAAATTAATCTTAATTAAACCTAAACCAAATTCGCTTCTCACCGTTAGGATCTCGGAAATCATAAGAGATACGAAGTCTGTTAACAATTTGCAAAAATCCGAAAAAATTATTATTTTTTTCTTTTTATACCTCTCTGTATTGACTTACATAAATAAGTATATTTTTATTAACACTAACATTTTCTGAGCTAAATTTCGGTTCTAGCAAAAAGAAATCGCCTAAAAAGTCAATTAAAATTAAAATGTTTTTTCTATAATTTTCTTTCATTATTTAATGAGAGTATTGCTTCCTCTCCAAGTTAATGGGGACTAAGGCTTTTGTTGTATGTTTAGGTTAGGACAAAAATCCCTTCATAATATACAAAAAAATAAAATTTTTGCTTATAGTATGTAACTATACAAAAAACAAAACTTTTGTTGCATATTGTGAAGGAATTTTCGTCCAAAAGCCACAATCAGTCAGAGAGGAAGCCATAATTTCATTAAATTACAGAAGAAAAACATAAAAAAAACATTTAAATAATATAATTTGCTTCTTTTGATCAATTTTCTTTGGCTTCTTATATGTATAACGGATCAGGATCCCAAATGCCCTTTCAAAAATGATCTAATTCCCGACATCGAACCCTCAAAAAGGAATCAGTCCTTGGTTTCGATTCCCAAAGAAATCGATTTGTACACAGCTGACCATAAATGTTACCTTTTCAAATAAAAATATACAGTTTATTTAAAAGAGGTTGTGTGTGTAACTATTAAAAATCCCTATAAATTTATTACTACACCCGAAAACTTCTGGTTCTATTTTAATTGAGCAGATAAGGAAAGACGTACTTTGAAAACACAGTAATATTTAAAAGGAGAATTCAAAATAGCATCTTTTCGAATACAAATGCTCAGGGTGTCTCTTTCTATCTTAAACGAAGAGAGTGAATCAAAATACATATTATGTATCATAAAAGTAAAGAGCTGCTATGAAAAGCAGTAATTATACGGCCATTTTGTACCCGATTAACTATCAATGACGTCGTTTGGCCAGGATGTGGCCAAACGACGTCATTGTTAAATAAATTAGTTAGACACCTTAATTCGAAATGAAAAACCGAGGTACTCTAACAATGCAAATGTCTCGAAAACTATTAAATTTAGGTAGATATAGGATGTGCACATAAAAAATAAATTTGAAATTTGTCCAGACAAAATTACGACATTTAGAAAAATAAATGGACGTGCGTGCAGTGTCGTCATTTAATCTGACGTCAGATTAAAATGTTGTTAAGATAAAATGACTAGACTACAAAAGCTTTCTTTAATTCAATACACGTATTAATTTAATAACTATAAAGGGCCGGCATAAGCCCCCTGAAACACACGTGGTTATAGTAATATAGGTATCAACAGTATCCTTCTTTATTACTCTTGTTATGGATGGAAGAGACAAGGGCACGAAAACACCATTAGAAAAAAAATAATAGCAAAACTGATTACTAACCTAACCGAGCCATGGCAGATCCAACACGATACGAGAAACTTCTCTGGAACCACCATAATTCATCGTTCACAAGAAAATAGCTAGACATAGTATAAAAAATACTGTTCGACGTTTTCGGCAGAAGCACTGACAACCTACTAACTCGTCTGCTGGTCTAAATCTGACTCTGATGACCCAGCTGATGACAGGGTTAAGTTTCAATTTCTTGTACCTAAACTCAAACAGGTAGGAATTATCCTATTCCTAAAATTACTAAAATCTTTAGTACCTATTGATATTTAAATTTAGGAGGTGATTAGCAAAGACTGTTTATATAAGATCCACTAAAGGGTTTGTAGTGACTCCAAATCCAACCTGGCCGAGCAATAAACGCCAATATAAAATGATAACGGGCCTTTGTACTGCAATTTTCTATTAGTTTTAGGATCATTTAAATATTGCTCGGCTCTTTGTACCTGCTACAAATAAAAGACATTTTTAAAAATGAGATTAAGAAAGGTCCAATAAACATTGTAGGACGTAGACACAATTATAACCCAATTCACCTAAGGACCCATAGGCGTCCATACAGAGGGGAGCGTAAAGGGGGGCATATAACCCATTCCCCCTTGGTCCAAGAAGTTCGAAAATACATATAAAATAACATAATATATGCAATGTATAAACAAAACAAACGGACACTTTCTTGAAACTGAGGGCTTATAAGATAGAAATACGCACTGCCCTCATGTCCCTTCTGCCCACAGAAAAAAATTACCGTTTTAATTAAAGCTTTTTCTGGCTTAAATAACATTGCTTTCCTGTCGCAAAAAAAAACCACTAAGGTATATAATTAACAATTAAAAGTAGAAATAAAGTACCTACTTAAAATAAAGTCAAATGATAACATATAGGTAGTATATTAAGTTTTATTATAATAAATGTTAAGCATAATATATTTATTATTAATGAGGTGCCATAATATGTAACATCAAAGAAGAAAAACCAGTATTTCGTAAGTTTTAGTGGAGCACACAAAAAAATCTAAATTGGCCTTTAAATAACAGTTCGCTTTTGCGGTCAGTTTAACTGATGCAATGATTTAGAAAACAACTCGTAAATCCGGTACTATTTAATTTTGGTCAGCATAGTTTTAAAGCGGAAAGAAGAATATATTGGCCAATAACATATCCAAAAACCACAAAAAAAAAACACTTAACAAACAAGAAAGTTATCAACGTTCAAAATTTAGCCCCTTACAGTGTATATAGGGGTAATCCGCTATATAGAGTGCACCATAAAGTGTTTCTAAAATCCAATTAGTGATAGAATTATCTAAAACTTTTCCCGTTTAACCGTACTTCTATATTTCTTATAATTTCCGAGATCCTCAATACATGCACCACCAATTTGTGACACCATGGACGCGAGAATCCTGATGGCAAAGAGGAATCGAATTACGAACCCGAATGATCAAAATGAAATCTATTCCCATACGATGTATGAATCATTTTTGTAGTACGAAAAAAGATTTGATTCCAAAGAGACGAATTCATTTTGTGAAATTTAAACTTCCTTATCCAAAAATTTTCGAAAAAATGGGACAAAAATTGAAAAAAACGTAAAAATATGTTCGGAAAGTTAATAAAAGTATTATAAGACGCAATAAGAAAAAAAAATATTAATAAAAAAAAGCTAAAGAAACGCGGTTTTCGGCGAAAAAAGGCGAAGGAGGTGAGCTACAAGGTCGAGGATGGCAAAAATGGAAAGAAAAAAAAATCCTTTATGAAAAAAAAAATTGGAAAAAAAGCACAAATAGAATTTTAAAAGTGTCGAAACTAGGAGCAAAAGTAGAGGAAAAAAAAGCTTAAAAAATTCAATTCCTAATATCTCTTCAGAATTTTCACTTCAGTTGTGTGCTTATAAAGTTGATCACGTATCTGAATCATTACCGATGTTTTTGCTGTTATCATTTTAGCATTGTAAAACATTTTAAGATTAAAACAACAAAATTCTAACTCTTATAACATTAATAATAGAAGTAAGCAATGTTTTTGTCTTTTATGTCATGAAATTAAATTCCATTATAAGAAATTTTTAAATTAGTAACGTTTTAGGTCTTTTTAAAAGTTATTTAAAAATGAAGACATTAATAAAAGCTTGAGACAAAAAGTTAATTATTTTAAAAACATTTTAAAAATTCTAATAAGCATTTGACATCTGAGCAGTTTTTATACAAAAAAAAAATATACTTTTTTTCGAAAAGGGAAAAGCACTATGGTAAATAAAAATGTCCAATACAGAAGAATATTAAACATGGAAATAAAAAATCCTAATATATATATTTTTTTAAATTTAAAGAAATTAATATTTAAATATGAAAGATGTTTCAACTTTCAAATTTTGCAAAAACCATAACTCTTTGGCTATTTTGTTTTTTTGATTTATGTGATCTTCTATCAGCTAAAATTATTTTTACCCTTTTTATACCTCTCTGTATTGACTTTTGATAACGCAAATATAAATAACACTTAAAACAGAGTAAAATGATCTGAATTAAGATTTAAGTATTTTAACAAATATTAAAAACACTATATTATTAATGAGGTCCCATAATATGTAACATCAAAGAAGCAAAATCTCTGTTGGGTAAGTCTTAGTAAAGACATATTATATTTCTCCTATCTAAAAAAAATCTAATTTGGCCTTTAAATAAGTATAAGAGAATTCGCTTTTGCGACCAGTCTAACTGCGACGTTTTAGAAAACAGTCTAATTTTGGGCAACATAATTTTATTAATAACATATCCAAAAACCAATAAAATCTAATAACAAAAAAGAAAATTAACGTTCAAAATTGGTTCCATCTCAGTTTCACCCCTTACAGTGAATATTGGGGTAATCCGCTATACAGGATGCGCCCTAAAGTTTTTACGAAGTGCAAGAAGTTATAAGTTTTTCAAAATATGTCAAAAATATAAACAGCTAGAACGGCTCCGCACGCAAGCACTATTAAATTAGTAAGATACTTATCCGATATATCAGAGCTGGGTGCCAATCCTGGCAAAAAGGAATCGAATTACGAACCCGGAATGATAAAAAATAATCGATTCCCCATAACGATTTACGAATCCTTATTTTCGAATCACGAATTAGATTAGAATTTAAAACATTTTAAGAGTATAACAAAAAATTCTAACACCCTTAAATCCACATACCTACATCATTTAATAATAGAAAAGTAAGCAGTGAAATGAACTTCCTTTATATGGAAATTTTCAAATACCAACGTTTTTATCGCTTATAGATCTTTAAAAGGACAGACGCTAATGAAAGCTTGTGACAAAAAAATTATTATTTTAATAACCCTTTAAAAAATTAATAAGTTACATCACCGGAAGTTTTTATACAATCTTCTCTCCTAAGTGTACAACCAAGCGGAAAAATGTATTCTTTATTTCTACAAAATTTGTTCTTTATAAAAGGTAATGCATAAAGGAAATGTAATTTTGAGTAAACTAGGCAATCGGCAAGAAAATTAACAAAAACAAAGAAAAAAGTTACTTTTTTCCAAAAGATGAATATACAAAATCATAACATATTTTTTTATTTTGGAAAAATTAACACTAAAATATGAACGGTCTTTCAGCTTTCGAATTTGGTAAAAACCGTAACTCTTCTGCTATTTTGTATAATTCTAAAATTATTATATTTTTTTAACTTGTATTGACATATGATAATGGAAAAATAAGTTAATTTTTATCAACACTAAAATTTTAATACCTAAGTATGCTAATACATACATATTCCACTACTTTCTGGATCAAGAATTTCGGAAAACATTTCAAAATGCTCAAATTAAATATTTTTTTGTATTTTAAAACACGTATACCAAGACATACTCAAAATACTAACTTGGGTTAGTCAAAATAATTTAAAATATTTCAATATCTTATATATTCTATATTTGCGTGTCCATTCCTGACGCCCGGGCCATGCGAGTAGTAATCCATCACCCACAGGTTGCGGCGAATTACTGGAATATCCGTTGCTAAGCAAGGTTCCTTATGGAGTAATCACAAGGAACGATTTTAAACTGGGACACCATTAAAGTAAACCTGTCAAATTTAAATCGCAACAACAAATCCTATTTTTTTTTGTAATTTTCAAGAACTCTTGTAGTGAATATCTAACAGTGACATGACGAGCTTTCTGCCTGAAAAATTTAACAAAACGTAGGAAATCTATGTATTTTTTTTACTGCTAAGGTGGGAATAATTTAAAGAAAACTCATTACCTACTTAAGTTGACTACAATTCTTTTTTAAATTTAGTCTGTCGAGCAAGCCAAAGAAAAACATAGTATCAAAGACAATACTGTGGATTGTCTTTGATAGTATTCTACTCGCATGTAATGACTATTACGCATTCGGATGAATTACCTACATCAAACTTTCATGCATCCTCATGAGTAATCGCCTTCACACATCAATTCAGTTTTCCTATGGAACACAAATATCATATGCTCTTAGTGACTCACTCTTTGAAAAAATGGTATTTTTAAAAGCAAACAGCTGAAACAAAGGGAATTTTTAATATTATACTTCAATTGTTCCTATCTATTGGAATTTTTATTTATCTATTTTAGGCTATATCATACAACAGATATAGATAGACCTGGACATAGACATCTATCTAATATTATAAGTATTCTATTTTTAGACTGTAAATACAGGTATTATTTCCTGTATATTTTTTTAAGTTTTTTGGTTGTTTGTTTTATATAGTTGTTTTTTCCTGGTAATTTTTATTTTTTATTATTTCCATAGATACTGGATTTCCTTCACGTTTCCCACAAAGCAGTTTCGATGTTGTGCAGATAAGATTTTTCTATGATCAGTATTCAGAGTATCTTTATCTTAACATATATGCACATAACGAAGAAGTAATTTCACTCAATACCTACATAAAAACCGCCATTTAAACAAATTAGGAAATTATTTCAAAAAGTATTTCACATTGTAAATAATTTTGTCGGAAGTATTTGGAACTTTGTATTTGTGCTCAAATACTTTTTTGGAATATTTTGCCCCTTGCCCCGCTCTAAGTCTGGAAAGTCTTTTGTCTAATTCTCCTTTGCTTGGGATAACTTTGGCAACTGGGTTAGTTTTGGGTAAAATTCGGTTAGTTTCAATTGACTTTGAAATTCATTATATGAGTTAGGTAGTTTTACGTTTTATGATAATGAACCTATTTTTGGCAACTTTTGGTTAGTTTCGGCTAATTTAAAAACCGCGCCGACAAACAAAAAAATGGAAATATCAATTGGCTTTTGGCAAGCTTCAAAGAGTTGATGATTTCCTAAATACAAAGTTACTGTTTATTTGAAAAGTGTTACACCAAATATTAAATAATAATTTATGTATTGTTAATCAAAAATTAATTATTATATTTATTTTCATAATAAAGTACAGTACTAAATTATTTCTGGAGAGGATGATCAGTAATTTCACGGCATTACAAAAGGATTACAATGTCATGCATTACATAAGTTCACTTGGAATTATAAGGCAGTACATGGCATTACAGCATAGATTCTCGGCATTTAGCAGATTACATTACATTACGCAGATTGCTTGGCATTACGTGTAATTTTACTATACAGGGTGGCTCGAATCTATGTATGGGGATCTCCATTTTTAAAAAAGCTCAGGAAAAAAATAACACGCGTTTTCAATATTTCAGTTTTTCCGGATATCTTCGGAAATACTCGGAATTTAAAAACTTTCTAAACGGTATATTGTTAGGCACCTAAATGCGCAATTTTGCACTAATTTGATCGACACTGTATCTCTTACGGTTTTC